>VOMN01024121.1:0-13232 GCA_014899125.1 Orchestia grillus | reverse complement strand
CTGCGTAGGTCTGACCCACCCTAACACGCGGTGTGTCGCCAGGTGCCCGCCAGTCAGATGCTCAGCTCCTCCCAGATCTGCCTGCTGGAGTCCAGGGATCCCAGCAGCGCCGTCGTGCAGCAGATCATCGAGCAGATGGCGGCCTGCAACAGGAATGACAGGTGGCCGAGGGCGTGCCCGCTGTAATCTTAATTCGCTCAACTTGAATTGTAACTCATCACGATCATTAGGATTGAATAACTCATGACATCTAGTACCAAATTGGCAATTATCATCAACATCACATCAAGCGATAAGCAAGATCGCAGCTTTTAAGGGCTGTAAAACTCAGCAGATTACTTCTCTCGAACGTAAATGCAAGCTTTACGCCTGACATAAATTTGAGTTGTGATGTAGGAGTGCGGGTGTCGTGCAGGGCGGAGGGCCGCGGCTGTGGAGACGGAGCGAGTCGTGGCGCCCTCTTGGAGGACGGGCTGTCGTCCAAAGCGAGTTCTGCCCCCGAGACGCCGCTGCCGCAGCTCCTGCCCGACGGGGTGCCGCTGCCGCCACAGCCGCCACACCTGCGCCGCAACGTGCCGGACCACAACAAGGACTCCTCGCACGACCAACATGGTGAGAGGGATGTCTGACCACTGCCAACTCCAGCACACCTTTCTCAACTGTCCTTCTTCTACTTAGGACTTTATCTACCTTCCTATACGCTCGTCATTACAGAGACATAGCACTTTGGGGGCGACGGGGAATATAAATGTTGAACAATAATACTATTCTTTCGGGAATAAAGATAGAAAGATTCTTACGACTAGTTAACAGTCGGAGGAATCTGGCCTGATGCATGTCAACAACGCCAAGCGGACGGAACTCTGGAAAAATTGTTATTATTGCTGAGCTGAATCGGTTCGTACATATGTTGTCCTGCTTGAAAATGGCGCGGTGACATTCTTTACCGTGGGATGGCAATTATTGACGGCTACTATCTGCCGATTGCTATCTATTGCTCACTACTGTCTATTGCTTGCTACTGTCTATTGCTAATACGGAGAAAAAATACTCGGTTCGGGTTTTTGTGGGACATACTGTATATTGCGAACTATATTCGATAGACTTTGTTTAACCTATAAAGCAGTGTGTAATGTGTACATAAATATATCTTTGTTTGGTTCATGTACATCACCCAGCTAAGTATACTGCAGAATTAACTTCAACTGAAATGATCCGCGTATAATGGAAAAATATGGAAAATAATGGAAAAATATGTATGAAAACGATAGAAATACAAATTTTACAATCCTACAAAAGTACAAACAGCATATATATTTACTTCCATAAACTGCCATTTTCATACCTAAGTGTGAGTCGAATTTGTAAGAATTGCACATCTAGAGGAACGCAATCTTAAAAGCAAGACCACATCAAAGGAGCTTCTCGAGTCACCAGAGCGCTGGTGAGACGGTATCACTGAACTTACAGTGTAGAAACAAGTGTTTTACGCAGAAATTTCCTTCCATTTGTTCTTGTTGAATATTTGCCATCTTATGTAATGTTTTACAGATAAGGTAGTGTATGAAATTAATGTCATGTGAACTATATTTAGTTAATAATAGGTGGAAAGTATTTTTTATTTAACTTCTTTGAAGTGTCTGTATTGTTAATTTTAAGTTCTAAACAGCTACTAGAATTCAGCACCAATAACGGCGTTTTAGTACGCATTGCATCAGCTGAAAATTGTGTGCCATATTTTCTCCACACAGGAGTTAATTGATTCACTATTTTTTCATTTGCTGCACGGGATCAAATCAGTCATGCTGCAAATTCACAAGAAACTGATTTGGTTACGAGCCAACCAAATTGTAATTAGGAATAATTAGGAATCAGCGAACAAATTTTCAGAGTTTGATGGAGATACTTGTTGTTGATAAGCTGTCATCAATGCGGTGCAGACGGCTTGATGCAGCGGGGAGGCGCTCGGCGCTCTGACGTACGTTTTGAGGCGCCTCTGGCCCCTTCTATGCCTCCGTCTGACGTGGCACAAATTTAGACATGTTGTCGTAGTTACTATCATCCTGTGTCTGAGTACGACAAACAATAATTAATTGAAGAAACTTTGAGGGGTTGTTTCCTTTATCGTCGTTAAATGAAGCGTACGCCTAGCTTAGAGATACCAGAACTGAAAAATTGAAGAAATTTTGAGAACTTGTTTCCTTTATCGTTGTTAGATGAAGCGTACGCCTTGTTTAGAGATACCAGAGCTGAAAGCCTCGTGTGGGTACCCCTGGCAGGGTGTTCGCGCTCGTGCGCTCAGACTTTAACGTGTTAATGGGTACTGATATCATATGATACCCGCGTGGTTGTTGCATTCACACGGTCGCTGTCGATTACACGGACCGTGTGAATGCACCCCCTGGGCAGTGACCGTTAACAGGTTTAAGCTGACTCAGCACTGGTCACGAACGTAAAGGGTGAGAGACCTAGAAGCCTCTTCTTCCACAAGAATAAAAGTTTCCGTCGAATAACAACCTCTTAACTTTGAGCTGACACTCCGTAGGTGCGCCTCGACTCGGGACGTTACCGTGCGGTTGGTCCTTGCCTGCTCGCGGTCGAGACGGCAGACATTTTGGGGCGAATTTGCCATCATCCAATGTCAACATGCGAATACTAAAATATTTTTATGCTGAATAGCGGCGGCACCCCAGTGGGACCCGGGCGTGAAGGCCCAAACATCTCCAAGGTATCCAAATTGCAGGTCAGAGATATCTGCAGCGGTACAACAAGTGTTCGGTTTATAAAACATTATAGGAATTGCGTTGCTGAAACAATATTTTTGGCGCTCTATTTTTAAGAGTTAAATCATAGAATGTTAAATTCAAGCTTCACTTAACCGATAATACCTTTTCATCGGTAATAAATTCATATACCTTCAAGCACTAAAGAATAAATTAAACCCGAGGAAAAAACACGATACCAGATTAAATAAATTACTGTGTGTTACAGTGGCGGCTCGAACTGGGCTACTGGCTGTCTATGATTTAAAACACATTCATATAATATAGAGAGACGGCTCAGTCTGAGCCGCTGACACTCTACGATCAGGATTGTGTTTCAGAATACTCAGCAGGACCGGGCTACGCGGCTCTCGAAGCCGCTCAAGCGATTCCTTGTCCGGCGACCCCGCCCCCTCCACCACAGCGTAAACCCCACCACAGGTCAGTCAACCCTTTGTGTCAACCTCACCACAGGTCAGTCAACCCTTTGAATCAATTTCACCACAGGTAGTCAAACTCTCATGCTAAAATCGTACTTTTCAATAAGCCCCTAATAAAATTTTAGTCTTGGACATATAATAGCATTTTAATTATATTTTACCCTAGTCGGTAAACTCCTCGTATAAACTGCAGCTGATCAGTAAATATGTGTACACTACACTAAATATGTTAGTGCTTTTTCATACACCTGCCCTGACCGCGAGCCCGTGCTTTACACCTCACCCGGTTAGGAATCTCTCATTCACACCACACTCGGTCTATCAATCTCTCCTCGAAGTCTTTCTAGAGCCAACCCACACTGCGTTCCTGATCTGTTGTATGGAACATCTGCATTCCAAAGCAACATTTCGTAGTGCAGAATTCAGGTTTTCCTTCAGAGCGAACGAATGTCAGATTTTAAGGTAATGTTTTTCCAGCATACTTCGAATTCCATGCTGATGTTGCCTTGGTCGAACTGCCTTCAGATGAGACATAATGTTTGGAACCCTCAGAGGGTATGCATGAGTCTTTTGGAAAACAGTAATGTTTTTACAATATACTTAGGAAGCAAACTGCAACTTTGTTATCAGGCAACTTTGTCTGCGCTTCCATAGCTTTTCGTCTTCTTTGGTCCTGAATACATAATATATTATTTACATATTCATATATGCTATTCTATAGAAGCTAATCATCGCTAGGGAATCTTAAGTAGGCTATTTGTGTAATGAATTCATTACGATCATTACGATCACAAAGAAAATTCTTATATTTTTCATCAACGCTGAAGAAATATTAAATGTACGTTCTTCTAGGGATGGTCCAACTTCCTCAAACTCGTCATTGGTTTCAATGGAAGGAAGCAGCTGCAACGATGTTTTCGAAAAATTTTCTCGAGTCGCTGAGGGCCCTGAAGGTGAGCGCTCCGATAAGGCCTGGTCGCGCGGCCGTCGAGGGTCTGAGGGGTCTGGCGGGTCCACGAAAGTAATGGCGGCGAGTATTCTTGGCAAGATATGTCGCCAGCACAGTGAAGGCAGCGCTGGCATTCGGCACACTTCTCGATCGCTATCTGACGAAAGGAAGTCTTCTGCAAAACGCCGCGAGTTGTGCAAAAGGGAAAAGGCAGACCAGCTGCTGGAGCGCGCTGTAGCTTCCTTCGATGCGTCAGCTTTGCCCGAGCGCCCCAAATCTGCGTGCGAAAATTCCATCGTACATGAAAGAGAAGACCTTTCAGAAGGAGCTCGGAGCCGACTCCGGGACCGTCAAAGCACAAATGGATTTACCGGTAATGAAGACGGCCCTCGACGTACTCACATAAGGCCTAATTCTGGGGACAGAGAGACTGTGAAAAATAATACCATTTCAAAGATTCAGTCTGGGCATGCATTTAGAGTAAAATCTGTGAATCAAAAATTCCGTGTATTAAATGACAACGTTTATGCCATAGCAACTGTTGCACGGAGACCTCCAGTGAAAAGGGAAAACATTTATGAAAATGTTGTATGTTTCAAGCCAAAAAACGTGGGATGGACCGTACCCACCAAGAGTGGATTTCGAAAACAAAATTCTTTAAGTGTTCTACCGCTGGTACTGCCAGATGAGCACAGAAACTTGGCAAATGACACAATGGGAGAGAGGCGGGAAACTATGCGTAAAGCAGACAGTTTTGAAGGCCACGAAGAGGCTGTGCGTACCCTTGTAGCGCAGGTACATAAAAACAGAACAAGCAGACAAAAAGACATCAAATACTAAGTACCTTTACTAAGCATAGGCTACATGGAAGTTCACACGCCCTCTTGATGACCGGAATGTAATTGATTTATACTGTTCCAACATGCAGCTATTGCGATCAGTTCACGCGTATATGTACATGATTCCCAGGGATTCTTATGAAGACGCTCAGAAGTAAACTTTCACCGGTAAACTTGCGCTCAAATTTCCTGATAAAGGACATGAATGTTTCATTTCTCCGACTGCGGAGACGTAGCTTGGATAAAGCTACATAAAAACCAATCGCGTACTCGTTTTGCAAGGGTTTTACGTTCCCCGAGTTGGTGTGGGGATAAAAAAAATCTCATCATCTAACTGGCTTGTGGATTTTCAACATCCTTACCTTGACTTACTTGACTCTATCGGCATGACAGTCCGTGAACAGTGAATTTGCAATAACGTTTTCCTGACACTTCAACAACACCCAAGTCCGTAGCTGCTGTGCGGGTGACAGCAGTCTTGTAACAGCACTAACATTGTTGGACAGCGATTCAGAAACTTTGAAATACATGGCCTGAATTTTACAGATGTGTAGTGTGTCTTCTTAATGACTGTGAATAATAAAAAAAGCATCACATGGCTGATGGTCAAAATGTTTTAAATGAGTAAACATGTAGATAAGCATACAATAGGGCAATGCAAAACATGTCTTTCAAATGACGTATTTGATAAATGACGTAAATTACGTACATCTTATGAGTTAGCGATCGTCGTTTTTGAAGTTTTTCAGGTAGAGATGACTCACGAATTTGTAAAATCAGTGGACTAAAATCACATTCATGAAAAACGAGCAACGACGTTAAAGCTCCTAAGTAGAGCGAGGGCATCGAGTTCGATATGCGGATGTAAATTATGGGGTCAGAAATGCTAACCCGCCACCGTAGTACAAACAACAATAATGCTGTTCTCAGCAATGTGTTTTTGGTCAATTAAAATAGAAGTCTCATTTTCATTAGCTAACCCACATGCAAGAGGATAATATTTTACACATGTTCGGAAAAAATATCGTCTTTTGAAAGTAATGAGGTATTAAAAAAACAGGCTTTGGATTCACATAGTTTCTCAAGAAAACAAAAGTGCTTTTATACCTCAAAAATTAATTGAAAATATATTTCACATGTACAAATACTTCAATAATATCAACAAATTTTACTCTAAAACTACCATTTGCTCTGATCACAGCCTTGATCCGGCTCAGGAATCTGTAGCATAATAATTTTGCAGCTTTCCTACGAAGGGTTTCAAAATCTGCCTTAACTCTGTGGATCAGCTGGGCTTTTGAATTTCTGGCAAGACAATTGGTAGCTTTCTCAACCGCGTCCCATGTATAGTGAGTGGTCCATTGGGTTCAGATCTGGGGAGTTGGGAGGCTAGACATTGGGACTGGCGAAGTCATAAAAGTTCACGACAACCATTTCTGACTATTCCTAGTGGTGCGACAGAGAGCCGAATCCTATTGCCATATATATGGTCTACCATTGAGAATCCTTGTTATCCAGGGTTTAACTACAGTGCTTGGCAGCTCCACGTAGCCATCTGAATTGAGCTTGAGGCAATCTTCGGAAAAATACGCAGGCATCAAATTAACCTCGCTACGCACATTCGAAAACTATTACATTTTGAGGAAATTTGGTTTGCACGACACGAGGTGTATTCTTTGCAAGCGTCCTGTTATTCTGCGTGTTGTAATTTTGATCCTGACCAAGGTTTCCTCAGGAGAAAAAAAGACTGTCTCTGGTTTAGCAGGATGTTTCACTTTGCTCAAAAGTTTCTTTGCCTTTGTCAGACGATTTTCTCTGGCTTTTCTGAGAGTAGTGACCTCTGCGAACGCTTGTATGATTAGTAGGGAAGATCTTTATTGAATGTCGGTTTCAAGATAGAGGGTGAAACATCCAATTCAAGTGCCAAATGCTGCAGGCCGATTCAGTGGTCCTCCAACATTTCACTGAATTTTGATGTACGTTCGCAATCAGAACGTTTTTTGTGTTCCTTCCTACTAGCCACAGCCTCGTAGTCTCCATTGTAATTTTATAGTTCATCATGATTCTTTTAACTGCGTTCAGGGAGCTCTGAGCCGCATCCTTAATTTAATTATTTTATGAATGCCGGCGATTATCATGACGCAGGTTATTCCCTCCCACTTCTCATGGGGCTTCTGATCCCCCAGTGTCGCTGCCATCGCGGTTGTGAATAAACTTGAAACAAGTTTTTAAATGATGCGTAGAATGAGGTAATATCTCCAACCAATCTAAAAAAAGGAAGAAATTGAATTATCGTTAAATTTGTCTCGAACACCTGTATTTTGAGATCTAATAATTTACGAAAAATACATGATTATAGAATGACTTCATGGTGCACTAGTAACCATGATGTGGTCTCAGATGGGAAATAAGGTTCGACCCCGACTGAGGCAACTGATTTTATCATGAAACCACGGAGTGCTTCCCTTTAAAAGGAAGCTTAAACCTCACATTCCTCACGCGTCAATAGCTATAAGGCATTGAAAACCCAACAGCGTACTTTATGTCAACTGTGTTGGAATTAATTTAGTATTCTTTTGAAAATTCATTTTGAGTGTATATTTGCTCTAATATAAGGTTTATGGCATTTATTTATTTGGGCGTCTTGAACTGTGATAAGGAAATAAAAAGAAATAAAATTATATTTATTCCGAAATCAGTCCCATATAAAGCGTGTAACAATCGATAACTTGGTTTTAATAGAATCTGATTAGTTTCCATAGATCTCAAGGTTGTAACAAGGTTGTAAAACCTCAATAAGCTTAACTATGTGCCAAAAAAATTCTAACGTACTGTAGGTATGTATGCATAATGCAGTACAACGTACTCCTGCGCAACAGCGCATGTTATTTCTCACCGCTTCTATGTTTTTTAAGGAAGAAATTTGCATTATTGACATCTAAATTTCTTCCGCTGCTGTGGCACGCATGTTGCAAAATGGTGAGCAGAAGTTCGAAAAAAATAGATTCCAGCCTGACTTTACCCAAATGACATTTAAGGTAAATGATTTGCATTGATTAAGATGAGAGCAACAGGTATGCTTTCAATATCCTGAAAATATTTTTAAGAACTTTTGGTTTGGTTTGTAATCGAGGTAGAATGCATCTTTCGTCAGTATAAACATAGTACTGGAAATATATTTGTAACTTATAAAAACATTTAACTTACCTAAAGTGTATAAATTAACTGCAGTCAAAATTCTATAATAATTAAAGTAAAAAATTAAGTTAAAAATGATCTCTAAGTTTTATCATTTTTTAGTACACGTTGGTAGAATTTCCCTCTCGGATGCAACGTTTGATGTTGGGAGAGATCGTCCGTACCAAATGGCCCTTTACACAATCAGTCAATGTCTGAAGACAGTGTCGGAAGACTCCCAAATACGAGCCTCGAATGCTAATTTTACTCTCTCTTCTCCAGTCAGGTCGGAGGTCAAGGGACTGAACAGTGACTTGACTCTAGAACAGAGAGCAATTACAGCATTCGAAGCTCATATGTGGGTGTCTACCGACACTGTCTTCAGACATTGACTGATCGTGTGATAAGTAAGCGAACTTACTCAAATAAGTAAGAATTTCGTGTAAAGTCAGGTATTGATGAGGCCACGAGAGGCGTTTGGAAATTTTGTTTGCGTGTATTGATTTTAAGCGATTATGTCACCGTGAAGAAAAATATTTTCATAAAAGATGGAGAATTGGTGCGTTAACTCTGTCCTGTTAATCCGGAATAGCCAGTGTACGTTGTAACGGTCGTTTGAAACCACGTTACGCATTCCAAACAACTAATGAAGCTTTGTCCACCTTGTTCATGCACTTAGTGATGTTTGTTGCTATTCCAAGCATCTAGTTTCGTAGAGTTCATTGAGGGAATTTTGGTGGCAAAGTGAAAATTGTCGTGGCCTACTTTAGCCTGTGAGAACGTCACTGAGACAGAGGGCTTTCGTTCTTATGCGCAACACTTTCTCTGACAGGTTTTAATTGTAAGACGAAATCCCTTTCCCCGTTGCGATTCTTATGACTTATGTTCATAGTTGGTTTCGGCTTATGATTCAATTCTTTTCGTCATCCATATCTGTCCCCCGACTGCTTTTCTCGATAAATGAGAAACATGAAATCTAACCAATCAGTATTATCTAAATCTCACTAATGTACAGTTTTGTAAAGTTTACTACAAGGTCGGGTAGAAACTCTAATATGTTCAGATGAAAAACTCCTTTCCAATCGACGTAAAAGGTTCTTTTTAAACGAGGTTCTATAACCGAGTGGTTTTGTTTTAGTGATGAATGTTCCAATGAAGTGTTTCTCTGTGCTGCTAACGGTTACTTTTTCACTAGAAGTCTTGACAGATTCCTAGCAGAAATCATTGTAATAATAGATATATTATTAATAATAACTATGATTATAAGAAAGCTAATATTAAGAACAATAAAGTTAGTAATAACACCGATTCAAGTAGACTCCCAAGAACGTTTAGCTTTATCTACGTTGAGAGTCGAGCTTTTCTACTTCAGGTATAAAACTGGGATTGCGCTAATCAAACCGCTAAAATAAAAACACATTGAGAAAGGTAATTTGTTACTGAGAAAAAAATTTACTTTGTTCTTCGGATTTCTCGAAACTTTTCAAGGCTCATCTGTGACACCACCTCACTGCTGCCGCTCACCCCTCCCTTGATTTGCCCAGTTTTTGTAGTTGTAACTCGGTTTCTGCAGTAGTAACTCGGTTTTTGACATAGTAACTCTGTTTCTGGGGTAGGAACTCGGTTTCTGCTGCTGTAACTCGGTTTCTGGTGTAGTAACTCGGTTTCTGCTGCATTAACTCCGTTTCCGATGTAGTAACTCGATTTCTGCTGTTGTAACTCGGTTTCTACTGCAGTAACTCGGTTTCGATAAACCCAGTATTTGCTTAGAGATCATTAGTTAAAGTCATGCCGAGCGATGGAATCTAAACAAAACAACGTTAAGCTAAGAAGTAAGAGGTACATTTGTATATATATGTTGTTGAAACAAAGATTTCATATAGAGTAGTATCTACAGATAGAAGTTCAAAAAAAGACTGTTATTATTGGAAAACAAATAGAATACTCCCAATTAAGGGTTTCTAAGCGTACGAAAACTTTTGCTGCAATTACTGATAATATTTACTTCAGAAAAATATCAAATGAGAGCATTTGAGTAGTAGAAGACGAACTGTTACGCGAGAATTGTAGATAAGAATAACAAAGATTTATCTCAGAGAATATACTTATATTAGTGAGATCTTCGCAATTACATATAGTGCAGCACTTTATTAAGCGTAAAGAAATTCTAGCTCAACAATACGGGCTCACGTGAGTCATTTCTTTCAATGGGAGCGATGCAGGACCACTGCGCGCCTGAGTGAGAAGCCATGGTGCGTTGAAACGGTCACTATTTTTACTTAGGAGAGGATATTTACGGTTATTACTTACTTTATTTGCATATTTCATCTCAAGTAATTATTCAGCTTCAGTAGCTTTTGCTGGCGCACGGATAGTCTTACTGCTGCAGTTCACATAACCAGTTGCCTTGCTGCTGCAGTTCACGTAACCAGTTGACTCGCTGCTGCAGTTCACATAACCAGTTGACTCACTGCGGCAGTTTACATGACCAGTTGCCTTGCTGCTGCAGTTTACATAACCAATTGACTCGCTGCGGCAGTTTACATAACCAGTTGACTCGCTGCTGCAGTTTACATAACAATCGACACCGACGTGCTCAAATGACGTGTGTATACATATATGGTTACATGAGCTCTTTAGTTATTCCTCGTTGAACAAGAACTCGGTTGATTAAGTCTATCGTTAATTTGTACGGCAATGTCTGGTGGAAGAGCACTCACTAAGATTGCTGGCCAGCTTGAGTTGGGTAACATAAGGCAGTACGATACCGATTAACACAATAGCATCTCTCTGCACCGAGTGCCAACTCTGTGTTTCGGAATTTAAGTTCCGACCACGACCCAACATTTCTGCCAATTGCTCAAGAATGACCGATAATCAGTTATTAAGAATTATAATTTACTCAAAAAATCAAGTTGCCTTGACAAGCATATTGCTCAGGTTCATCTAATGCAGAGGAGCGGATGTTTGAATTAAATGGTTATCTATACAGCGCGTTTAAAAGCGAAGTAGTTATCATTTTAATTTCAGTTTCTAGTTTTCATTACTTATCGTATCCATCCGATTATGATGCAATTCATTGAATCCATCCTGAATCCGATAACAATGTCCCAATCCGAGTATAGAGGATTCATTTTCTTTTTGTGTCAGACTTGTCTTCTAGTTGTAAATCCAACTAACGATTTGTTTCATTCGTTTCCCTATCTGATACTGATAAAAACGTTCGTTTCATTTCAACAAATACTTGTTTTATTCCAATGAAACCCTGTTGCATCCTGACGAATGCTCCAGCTATTCTGATAAACCCCTGCAGCAGGGACCGTGCAAACGTCGGTTCAGTTACACTGAGCCCAAGTCTTTGGTAGCTTGTTCCATTCCAGTGACGTGTGCTTGTTTCATGCCCCTGATAACTTGTTCCATTCCAGTGACGAGTGCTTGTTTCATGCCCCTGATAACTTATTCCATTCCAGTGACGAGTGATTGTTTCATGCCACTGAACTTGTTCCATTCCAGCGAAGCTCCATCCCATTCTCTACAATGTAAATTTTTTATGTGACTATATTACTGAATATATTAAATAAAATAGAAGTAATAGCGCACATAAAATACTTTGGGCTCAATAAAATTTCCAAGATAATAACCTAACATTTTTACTCCAGGTTAGTTTTTCACATCTGTTAATAATAATGCTGTAGTGTTTGCTATAAAAGATAAGCACACAGACCCCTGTTGCATGCATCGTGTACTACTCGCATGTATGACAAATCTTTCATGATGCGCCTCTGAAAACTGCGGCAAATGAAGTTTTCATTGAAAGTACAATGGGGTCGTCGTACGTACATTGGAAACCTTGTACTCTCAGCGTATTGGTGAAATGCAGCACGGTTCAGCTCTACCATCAGCAGTATTAATGAGTAAGATACGAATTCATTGTTAATTTGTACCTTAAACGCATATGTTCTATCGTTTAATACAAAGTCATGAATTTTACTCGCTTCTTATTTCCCGCGTATTTACACAAATTTATAAACGGTTGAGGTGCATGTATTTTCACTAAGACATTTATCTTTTGCTTCATCTGTTTGCATGTTAAATGCCCTAATGTTGGTCTCATAGATAATGAAAAGATAGCAACTTCTCTCTGCTCTATCGTGAGACGTTCTAATTTAACAGGTAAACACTCAAATTTCTCTGAGTCAAAATGATAATGATTTGGTTTCTATCAATATTTGTTCACGAATTAAGCTTCGTATTCCGGAGCCATACATCTGGATAATGAGCATGGAAGAACAAGTGTTCACGGTGAACTCAAATTGCTCGAAGCACTGCAGTATCTATAGCTAACTCTCGACACGAAGAGTGTAAGGAAATCTTCTTCGTATTCAGTGTAAAATCAAATATACTTTTCAAGTTTGAAACTCAGTTATTGAATTGTCATATAATCTTGCTCATGAACTCTACATGGTTGGAGATTTAAGGCTTACGTCAAAATAACTTTTTGTGTACTTTAATTGAAAACAGCGAGTGGGGACAGCTGAGTCATCAGAGTAACTTTTGTGCACTTTGATTGAAAACAGCGAGTGAAGGCAGTTCATTCATCAGAGTAAGTGTAAAGATAGCCTATTGTAACTTAAATTCTCTTATAAACATTGGGTGATCGTTGTGCATACTTCATAAAATGAAAATTACCGTGCGAAGATGAGCTATTGTCACCTAGATTCTTTTATACGTGAGGTAGACCGCAAAATGATAACGAAAAAACAATGATTCACCCGAAATATTATGAAAGAAAGGAAGAAGAAAGAAATTCGTTTATTCCGAAATCAGTCACAAGTAAAGCATGGTACAATCGAGTTTTCAAACAGTGAGACAACAGCCTTTAAATTAAGTGCGGAAGTCCAATTGAAACTTCCAATTGTGAATCTTAATTTAAAGATAGGTACCAGGAGTTAAAATTAACCAAATCATTGCGGAATTTTTAGGCATATCTCTCTAATTTCAAAACGTGTAGTTTTAAATTTTGGATGGACAACCTTGATTGTCTGATACATAAGATAGTTCAACT
>VOMN01024106.1:0-16591 GCA_014899125.1 Orchestia grillus | reverse complement strand
CGAGCATTAGCCTCCACTGACGAGCATCAGCCACCACTGACGAGCATTAGCCTCCACTGACGAGCATTAGCCTCCACTGACGAGCATCAGCTTCCACTGACGAGCTGAGCTTCCACTGACGAGTATCAGCCACCACTGACGAGCTGAGCTTCCACTGACGAGTATCAGCCACCACTGAGGAGCATCACCTCCACTGATGAGTTGAGCTTCCACTGACGAGTATCAGCCTCCACTGACGGTCATCATCCTCCACTGACTTTCATCAGCACC
The DNA here is from genome assembly GCA_014899125.1 of Orchestia grillus. Classification (NCBI taxonomy): domain Eukaryota; kingdom Metazoa; phylum Arthropoda; class Malacostraca; order Amphipoda; family Talitridae; genus Orchestia; species Orchestia grillus. The sequence goes on along the minus strand of VOMN01024106.1, from coordinate 16,321 downwards.
AAAATAACGGTGCGATCAGTTCGGTGAACTCACGACCTCCAATTCGTGATCATCCGCTGAGAAATCGTGAACTTCCGCCTCTTATAATGATGAACGTTCTCTATGTTCACTCGCAGCGATGAATGTTCTCCACGTTCACTCGCAATGATGAACGTTCTCTAAGTTCACTCGCAATGATGAACGTTCTCCATGTTCACTCGCAATGATGAACGTTCTTTTCCACGCTCACCCGAAATGATGAACGTTCCTCATGCTAACGCACAATAACGAATGTTCACCCCATTGACGCATTGTAAGCTGCATGAACACCACGTGCGTCACGCAAATATCTATACTTGCACGTTAATTTGTTAACAATTAATTAGTTGGCCTTGTTATCGAGGTGCGTTCCTGCCTTATTATTGTTAGTTCTTGTTCAGAGACTTGATGTTAACGTCACGGCCGACTCCGATTAGAACCTGATGTTGATGTAGATACTCATTGTTGGTGACCTGATGTTACTGTGAGGGGAGGTTGTTCGTAACAAAAGGTATCTTCTAGGTAATTGGGCATTTACGTCTCTTGATTATCAATAGCACTGATAAGCTCGATGTCGTCCATCCTATTGATCGTTCGTACTGTCCTTGTACACTATCATTATTTCATGTTTTTGAGACTGCATTATTTCATGTTTTTGAGACTGCATTATTTCATTTTTTTGAGACTGCATAATTTCGAGTGTCCCCCACACTCGCTAGATCTGAACCCGCCAAGAAGATGCCAAGGTCTCCAAAAGTAGTTACCTTCAGTAAGTACGTATCGCACATTGAAACACGTCAGTCAATGCAGGTTTAACAACACGGTGGCCTGTAGACGCAGAAAGGAAGAAGCCTCTTCCAGTTCCTTCTGAGACTCGCTCTTCAGTTTCGCTACTTCGTGACGTCTGAATTGGCGAGCCTTCGTTATAGTGAGCCCGCTGATCACCTCTCAACAAGCAACGCATTCACAATAAAGAGAACAAAGTGACATCGTAAGTGACACCGCTGATATTTTGATGCAAAACAGCAAATATGAGATTCCGCCGAGGCATGTCGCACACTCGGTGTGAAAGATTTGCCGGCAACAAAACTACAGCAAGCTTTTGAAAAGCAATTCAACGGAACGCAAAGCATGAATAATTGCAGCGCAGATCGGACGACTCGAACACAATCCGAGTTTAATGAGCGGTGTTCCGCGGAAACTTGGATCGCCCTTCGCACCATGTGAGCGTGAAAGCCCCGAAGAAAGCTGCTTACCTGCTTATTGCTTCTGTCTTCTGATATAACTTGCGTGTTCGAACGCAGAACAATTCAAAAGTTGTTCGAATTTTATTTGAACAAAAGTAGGAGGTGAGTTTTAACTGGAAAACTTGTTTGTGTTTGAGGCGAAAAAGTCTATGCGCTTGCATGAGAGAATTATTTTACTTTCAGCGTGTGGGCGACCTCGTATTGTATAGGCTCTGATTTCGGTCGTGCTTGCCTAGAACGCCATGTCTACTATTGTAATGATATTGCGTGTATCCTTGAATAGCGACCACAATTGTCACGTCTTACGGGAACCTGTCAGTCTCGGATGATATTTAGAGTTCATTTTCAGCTCCGGGATTATTTTCACGTTTTATCGACTTTTAATCGAGTTGAACAGCTCTGGAATCCTACTCACCGAGAAACGCCCAGGCTCCAAGATGTGCTGACGGACAATCGCCATCAGCGTGTACCGCTCAGAGGTTTCAACAGTGACGGTAATACACGAAAGTACACGGGAGTACACGGGAGGGACACGGGAGGGACACGGGAGGGACACGGCAGGGACACGGCAGGGACACGGCAGGGACACGGCAGGGACACGGCATCATGAAGTATCAAGCGTGCAGTCACACCACGGTATTATGGCCCATGCGGACCTAGTTCCACGACACACGAGTAGTAGTAGTAATAGTAGTGTTAGGATCAGTACTAGTGGTGGTGATATGGATTGAATGGCTTCAGGGACTACGACTACGCCACAGTGCAATAGAAGGGAACATTTAGTACGAACTGTTAAAAACGAGTACGAACTGTTAAAAACGAGTACGAACACATTAAAATGTGCTCGTACACTTAAAAACAGTGAGTTAAGAATGAGGAAGAAGAGAAGATAGGAAAGACGTAATGAAGGAGCAATAATTATAATTGAACGAAGATTCGTAAAGTGTGCACAAATGATACGAATCTAAATCTAAATAAATGTTGTAACCACCTGCCGTGGGGTACAACAAAATCGACCCATTCGGCGACACACTGCGTAGCTGGCAAAAGCTAATGTTAAAATGTAATGTAAAACAATTTACTTCCAGGCAACAACGTATTGATTTGTATCATTTGCTTAGACCGACGTCCTGTAGATCACATTTGTCGGTACTAGCTTCCCCAGGGCCAGCTAGGGGCCCCTTCCCCCGGGGGCCAGCTGAGGAGCCCCTTCCCCCGGGGGCCAGCTGGGGGGGCCCCTTCCCCCGGGGGCCAGCTGGGGAGGCCCCTTCCCCCAGGTGCCAGCTGGGGGGGGCCCCTTCCCCCAGGGGCCAGCTGGGGGGGCCCCTTCCCCCGGGGCCCAGCTGAGGGGCCCCTTCCCCCGGGGGCCGAAAACTTCGAGGATGAAACCGGAACAATAGCAGTAAAAACTCACGAGTTTGCCTAAATTTATTTTCATCTTGAAAAAATATCATACATGGAATTTCAATAGACGCTGTGCCAACCGAGCGACGTGTTGTAGCATGCCGCACTTCGGTCTGTTGCTGAGAACAGCCCCATCGCTGCGGGACGTATATATTCGACTGGTATGGGACGTCATCCTCCAGTCGACTGATATGGGACGGCACCCTCCAGTCGACTGGTATGGGACGGCACCCTTCAGTCGAGTGGTATGGGACGGCACCCTCCAGTCGACTCATCCCCAAAGCAGCATTTGTGCCGCGCCACCTACCCGCCCCAAACGTTTAGCCCTTACCAACGAATTGCCAAGCTGTCGCGAAGAATCGAACACTTAAATCAAAGTTAACCCTTGTAAGCGTCACGTGAGGGCTGTGGAAAGTTAACGTTCTCGACGTACATTAGTCATTAATTAGACGTCTACTCAGCACTGCTTTTCAACGCAGTGTACAATTGGGTGATGTGTTCTATCGAAGAGAATATACTCCACTGCTGGCTGTTGGTTGGAGCGGTCAGAGCGCACGTTTGGCACAAAATAAAATTGCATCGGACAAACTTTCCCACAAAGTCCCGTGATCTAGTGGGGAAATTTGAGTGACTGACGCCCCCGTGGTATCCTAAATACGAAACTCGCATCTCATGACGTTGCTTCTTTTTGAACTAAGAAATGTAGTCTCACGTACATCGCTAGTGAAGGGGTAGGGGAGTGGGGTTTATTTAAATTCATGACGGAAGCATTGCACAAAAAAGTAACTTTCGATTACCTTGCTTTTGATATTTTTATAGTTTGCTGCAACAAAAAAAAAGCACTGCCGAAGTTGCCGTTTTAGAAAAGAAGCTCTGGTGTGATTCCTGCGTGTCGATGGTTCTGATATCAAAACCCTATCAAGACTCTGCAGCCAATGTCACAGCTTTTTTATAAAATCCTTATAAAAAAACTCGCGTAAAATTATTTTAATGAGCGAAACATAATAACTTTCGTAATCCTTTTCTTTTGGTTGCAGGCTCCCCAACATGGTGGGGACGAGCGGCCGCGCCGTGGTGGCGGTGATGTTGCAGTTGGCCGTCCTCCACATCCGTACATCGGCTTCTTGTCCGGCGGTGTGCCGATGTTCCGTTGACCACCACGGCCGCAGCACGGTGACGTGCCAGCAGGGTGACATGCGGGATGCCATCCCCATTTTCGGCATGGCCGACAACACCAAAGTTTTGATCGTCACAGCCCCGCCGCTAAAGGAAAATTACCTCAGCTTAGGCCCCATCTTTCAGGGGTTAAGAAGATTGGAGGAGATCCACATCACGTGGTCCAACATCCCGAACTTGGGGGAGCACAGCTTTTGGGGCTTGCACCATCTCGAGATTTTAAATTTGACTTGGAACCACCTGACAAGCTTACGGGATACTAACTTCAAAGGGGCCAAATCGCTTAAAAGATTAGACTTGAGTCACAATCGCATAGAATCCGTGCCATCAGCAGCGTTTAGGCACATCAGGCAGTTGAGATACCTGAGCCTGGGGTACAATTCCATTCCAGAGCTGGTGCCAAGAATATTTTTCGGATTGACCCATCTAGAGTACCTCGACTTGTCCCACAACCCGATACGAAAACTGGACGCAGACATTTTCACCGACATATCGCTTTTGAAAACTCTGAAATGCTCGGCCTGTGCCCTCACGTCATTTAGCAGAACTTTACTGTCCATGATAAGCGACGTGCGGGTTTTGGACCTCAGTAATAATAAACTCACTCACGTACCTGACCTCAAACACGCCGTTCCTTACCTCGTTTCTCTGCAACTAGACGGCAATTTAATAGCGCTGGTCGACAAACTAACCCTAGTAAACTCGAGACTAACGCATCTGCACCTAGCGCATAATCGGATCGTTAGAATAGAGTCAGACTCATTTCTGAACTCGAGCTTATCTCATCTCGATTTGATGTACAATAGATTAACTCATTTGAATCCCGGGGGGATAAAATCAATGTTGGGGAAGTTGAAAGTGCTCAAAATTTCTGGCAATCCCATAAATGTGATAGAGCTTCAGAAAATTCTGTTTGAATCACAAAGACTGCACGAACTCGGTCTCGGGGACGTGGGCTTAGCCAGTCTCCCTCCTGATTTACTGACCCACAATTCAAACTTGCGTCACTTGAACTTATCGGCGAACTACCTTACAAGTCTTCCAATGGAGCTCTTCATCTCGTGCCCAAACTTGCAAGTGCTCGACCTGAGCTCCAACAGCTACAAAGGTCTTAGCCCTGGAATTCTGGAAGGCCTGTCCGCTGCGGCACACTTGCGTGTGCTGCGCCTGGAACGCAATCCGTGGATATGCGATCAGTGTCACGTTTCAGCGTTGCTCCAGTGGCTCCATGGCGCCCCAGACCAGGAGTCTGGGTGCTCCGAGCCCAAAGTTTGGACTTGCCTCAAGTGTTTAGGTCCTCCTAGATTTGCAGGCCTGGAATTAGCTCTCCTTCCTCCGGGAGATCTTCCTGTTTGTTCTTATACTCCAACTTTGGCGGCTCCGTCGTTCATGCAAGAGCCTACTCCAGTAAATAATTTGTCCATGGCTGTTCAAGCTGAGTTTCCAAGAGGAGAACTCACCCGACAAAATACAGCAAACATCGATCGGTCTGACCATGACCTAGTAGAACTCGATCCTCCTTGGACAATTGCAGACCTCATAAAAGACAGGTTCTACACCATCATCATTGCATCTTGTGTGTTCCTGGTGTGCTTGATTTTTTTGGTACTGATAGCCATTTTTGCTTATCACAGACAAACCGCTTTTTACTACACGAACGAGCACGAAATGTCGAGCATAGGCAACTCGTTGGACCAGCAGCCCAAAATCGTCAAGAATAACAATAACAAGAGCCCTAAAAAGTTGCAAAAAAGGGCCTCTATCGCCACAATCGAGGAAGTTCGCGACATTTCCGGGTCGACTGAACGCAAACAAAGTATCGTGCGTTCCAGCTTGGTTCGCAACTCGGCCTCTGATGCTGACGCGAGCGTCGGAGCACGACAGAACGAAGTAGAAATGGTGTCCCAGTTAGCGAAGGACACCTACCAGACTGTGGTGGACGAGCTGGGCAGGACGAAGCTTTGCAATAATAGCAATAAAATTCCTTTAATAGAAGTCCTCGACTCTGAGCCTAGACCTGGGAAAGGATGAAACTTGCCCCTCCATTGTAGATGATACTAGTGATCATACTAGTGATCATACTAGTGATCATACTAGTGGTCATACTAGATGATACTAGTGATCATACCAGATGATACTAGTGATCATACTAGTTGATACTAGTGGTCATACTAGATGATACTAGTGATCATACTAGTGGTCATACTAGTTGATACTAGTGGTCATACTAGTTGATACTAGTGATCATACTAGTGGTCATACTAGTTGATACTAGTGGTCATACTAGATGATACTAGTGATCATACTAGTGGTCATACTAGATGATACTAGTGGTCATACTAGATGATACTAGTGATCATACTAGTGGTCATTCTAGTGGTCATACTAGCTGTAGATGAGACCAGGCTTAGGATGTTTCTTATTCCAGTCGAAGACTTTTTGTACATATCCTAGTAGAATAGACTTTGACTCGTAGACATAAGAGAATGAGATAGTCTTTATTTTTATGAATACAGAGAAGTGTTTTTGTAGTTACGTTGATTGAAATTCAGCTTCCGCCATGTTTTCTATAGAGCTGTGTTAAGACTAACTTTCCATTTAACCAATAATTAAATGAATTTAACTAGAGATAAGGACTGACACTCATTAAGGATCACGTGAGTGCATACATTCTTCCATGCTTTTAATGCAAATAAATAATATTTGTGTCCTAACATGCCACACATTTCATAGGAAATAATTAAATGTTAATTAACTAAAATCTTGATGTATTCCTGGATTGTACGCGTTGTCCCAAACTTTCCCTATGCGACTTGAATAAAAGTTCGTCGTTCTCAAAGCACTGTACCGAGACCCTACTGCTACACTTTTTATCTATGACGTCGGGAAAACCCTAGGTACGGAGCATAGATATGAGCGTATATGTTAAATGTCTACAACACTCGTCCTCTAAGCCCGCCATAAAACAACGCTCTGTATGAAATTCCGGTTTTCTACTTTGAATGATACTTCTACTTTGTATATGTTTAATTTGATTGTATTTTGGCGATTTCCATGAATTTAAACAAAGGGCTCATTTCACGAACATCATATTCCTACTTCTTTTCTGAATTATGAGTTTTAGTAAAAGCTGAAAATTTTGAAATCAAAATACAAAACTTGACGAGAATTATCTTCTAATCATCCTTAAATTCAGTTAAGCACCGTTGCATGCACCGTTATTTTTACTACAAAGTAAACAGCTATATTTTCTTTACACGTGAGGGCAAAGTATAATTATCTTGAGGTATGTCTGCCCTCTGTATTTCTTATTCAACAAGCACTTATTTTCAACGATAATGTGGATAGATGTGAAGAGATATGTCAAGAAAGTTCAATTTGAGCACTTCAAGAGCGCTAGTTCGTTCCTTTGAAAATCGTAAAATCAGCAAAAGAAAATCATTTCTTTGTAACGGAAATCATGGATTCAAAAACAATAAACAAAACCATTTACAAAAAAGTGGGATTAAATTCTGTTGAGACGGAATGCACAGGGACTATACAGAACGGAAAGGTCGAAATTAACTTAACGTAATTTCAAAGGGCTGAATCCCAAGGCCTGAATCCCAAGGCCTGAATCCCAAGGGCTGAATCCCAAGGGCTGAATCTCAAGGGCTGAATCCCAAGGGCTGAATTCCATGGGCTCGAATAAAGTCTAAGAGCTTGAAACGGAAGTCTAATGAGTTTAAATTTTGAGAGGCTAACCTCTTTTTGACAAGAACATCTCCATTTTGTCTTATGCTATATTGTGGAAACAGACAGCAAAGAAATATACAAGAAAATGACATCAGTCAAGGAAGAGATCGAAATAAAACAACAGTTACGAGAAACACCAGCTTACACACACACCCTAACACACATACTGACACACGCACACACCCTAACACACACACACCCTAACACACACACACCCTAGCACACACACACACACGCTAACACACATACTGACACACACAGACCTTCACGGGGCCCAATTGCTGGACGCTCGTGCTTAGCTCTTCAAAAATTCCAAGTATGGAAAAATCGCAGGCTAACCTTCTCCCGCCGGTTAACATTCTCACAGGTTAAATTTTTGTTAACCTTCTAACTTGCTGGTCAGCCAACTCCTCGACAGGTTTACTGGAGGAGACGTGTAATATTCAACTAACTTTTATTTGCTCCCGAAGCTTGTATGCAGTAGGAAATTGCCTATTTACTCGACGAGAGATCGAGGAAAGATGCGTAAACTCGTTTCCAGCGACGTTCAATTTTTGAATCGAATAATAGACGAGTGTAGCCATAAAAACTTGAAAATACGAACTGTAAAAACGAATTGACTTGTCATTCCCGTGGGAAAATGTTAATTTGAACGTTTAAATTCGCTTCATTACTTTCCTGAGAGGGAAAGAGTTTAGAAAGGATGACGACTGATCAAACAAACGATTATTTCTCTCATTTCCAGTTTGCATTATGCGTCGAATGAGTTGCACTATTTTTGGTACGGCTTGTACTGCATATGTTTATTTACTCTACACATTTAAATATCTACTGCGATGGAAAAGAAACTCCGTAGTCTCTAGTAGCGCAAACCTCACAAACAAACCTACGATTTCTCCCTCTCCCTCCAACGAAAAAAAAGGCAAACAGATGACGGCATCACTTCACAAACGCCCTCGCAAGCTCATTCTTATGAAATGTTTCCTCGACAAGAATTCAAACGAAAATCTTTGGAAAAGCTCCGACTTAGAAGCCACAGGCGTCGCAAGTTTTAGGTGCAGATTGACATCAGAGTTTCCTTTCACTCCAAACCCGAGAGCTGACAGCGCTCAGGCCTCAGACGGAGGCGCCGGCAAGCTTTCAGTGCCGGCGCTCTTTTGCATACGACTGAACTCGAATGCACGTCAAAAGCGCGCTTTATCGCGCCACTTTTCAATGTTTGGACTTCCACAACGGGTTCTTTTTTTCTCTCTCTCCCTGCAGCCGAGGCTGTGCAGTTTCCGAGGTCCATTATGCAGTTACTGAGCGAATTTTCAGAGGGAACCGAGGTGCAGCTTTCTGGGGCCCGATTAGCTGGTGAGGGGAAACCGGTTGTGGAGGGGAGAGGGGGAGGGGGGAGACCGCACGACGAGACGTTCAGCTTATCTTTGTCAGAGTTGTAATTTGGAGTCAGGAACTTAGGAGCGTGTTTTTATTTCGAGACCACAGCTCTCTCGAAGACTTTGCATTTCCTTTTATCTTTAAAGCAATAAAATTGAGCTTTTGACGATTTAGTTGCAGGTGGTGGGTGGGGCTTTTAATAAAAAATATCTTGCATTTTATGCAGTCAAAGGAAAACTTTTCGTCGTTTTCAAGTCTCTCAGAAGTTTTGCAGCATGGATTCTTAATTCTTGATGACCCTTCGATCACGAGAGGTTATTTTACTAAAATCATTAGTTTTAACCTCTAGCCGCATGGAGCGCCCTCTCATGAGAGCGAAGAGAAGGGATCATTTAATGTGGCCTATGGAAAACGAGGAATCTATGCACAAGATGTGTTCCTCTACAGGATCCCCTGCCCACAGATACGGGAAGTTAAGAATGAAGATGAAGAAAGAACAAAGAAGGGATATCGAAGAAGGTACGAAGGCACACCATGCACACCATGCACAAAGGGGGGCCCGACCCCTGACGGGGGTTGATGGGCCGGATTGGATTGGATTGGATCGAAGAAGGTGTACAATTTGAAAGAAGTAAAGTGGGCACGAAAGCCAGAAATCCCTAAGGCATAGTAAAAGCGGAGGTAACCTAACAGTCCCCATAGACGCCAGTCCCCATAGCATACGCTAGACCAACTTAACTAACCCTAACCGTATTGCCTGTGCTATGCCCCCGAGGGGATCCTACTGCCTCTGCTATGCCCCCCAAGGGGACCCCACTGCCTGTGCTATGCCCCCCGAGGGGACCCCACTGCCTGTGCTATGCCCCCCTGCTAAATAACTTTCTACAAACTATCCCCGATAGGCCTCCCTTGCTTCATTATTTTCAAACGGCAGAGGGAAACGGTCTCATTCAACACCTCGCGGATCTACGAAGGCACACCATGCACACAAAGCGACGGCACCTCAGTGTGGCCTCGGCGTGACGGCCAATACATCTACAAGTACATCCAAGTACAAGTTCCCCCACTGGATGGAACCTTGGTGCCCGTGCTGTGCCCCCCTGAGGGGCAGCACTCAGGAATGACTCATCCTTCAATAGTGAGTCACAATGTAAGTGCTGAGACCAACTGCCTAGTGTGAGATGTTCTTAGCCATTTCGGACGAATTATCAGAAGACGATTTCCATGAAACGATGAGAGTCTTGGTTTAACAACCAAAATTCAAGAAAATAAAGTATGTACTTTAAGGAAAAGATGATCAAGAACGGAGGCATTTTAAAACGAGCGTGCAGTTGAAAAGGACAGCTGTTCCAGAATGTTTTGCTGCTGGACTGCTTTATTGAGAATGAATTGTGTTATTGTATCCAGCAATGCGCACTCGAATTGTACTGGTCTAAGAATAATTTTTGAAGCTCGAGGCATGATCTTTATGGAAGGCATTTATTAAATAACTAGAAAATGCGCCCAGACAAAAATGGCGGGACAAATGACGTTAAATTCTTGAGATCCCTTCTTATTTACAGTAACTCTGACACGAAATAATACTATTTTCAGTATCACTGATACGGACTACTTTATCCAACGTTCTCGTCATTAGTTTAGGAATACGGGCCCGGAAATTTTCCCCTATCTAAATCCTTTAGAGCGTGACAGAGAGACAGACCAACTAACCAGCTAAGCACAAACTATAACAGTATACAGTAGGATGGGAATCAAATGGGCATCACAGATACCAGGTCAAACGTACAGGGTGGCCTAGAAGGAGGTAATCATATAAAAATTTAATATTTAATCAACTACGGATGGCAAAAAGAGCATGGACTTCAAAACTGAAAGAGTTAAAATACATAATATACATTGTCGCTAATGCTGATACGCTCGTAAACGGTTAAGAATCTTTAATTATATTTTAAATTAATAGTACCGAGTTACCGATTCAAGTTCCATTGCTATATTTCCAAAGAGTACCTTGTTTACTTTTAGCCCTCGGAGCCGTTAGTGACCAACGCTATTAACAGTTATTTTCTCACGCTAATTCTTGCTATTTGACACTGCACTATGATACTTAAAATCCCCGCATCCTAACGACTAGGAGTTTTAATACCTAAGAATCTTGACACAGAATACTCGGCAGTGGCCAAATGGAGTGAAGAGTTCCCCCCCTTCCGCACCCCACCCATCCATGACAGCGTTAAATTTGCCACACCAGAAAAATTAATTTTGGCATTTCCCCGTTGAATTTTGACAAAAATTTTGAACATTCGAAAATACTGCCAAGATCTCCACAAAAGATGGCGCTTCTGCTCAGATTTTTTCGCGCGATCAATTTCGCAGAAGAAAATTTTCATCGCAGTAACGTTGTCTTTTTTCCATAATGGCTAAGTACGAGGCCTCCTGCACCTGGTGAACACACGCACCCCTCAGCGCGTCACGCGTAATGCGCGTAATTAACGCGTAATTAATGCGCGTAATTAATGCGTCATTTGCGCATGGTGAAACAAAATTTATCACATGCCAACGCAAAAAAATTCAGCAGCCGCCATCTTGCTTGAATAAAAATTATGTACAGCATTTCCTAGCGTGGAATAGGAAGGCAAATCGAGGGTAGATTGAGGGCGTGTGTATGTATGCATGTTTGTGTGTACGTGAATGCAAGTACGTATTTTTATACGAATACACAAAGGTGAACGTATGTATGTACCTACATGTACGGAACAGAGAATCTAGAAAGAATCAATACGTATGAATCATAAGAACAGGAAGATTCGAAATAATCGATACATGTAAACTACCAGTAGCAAGGAGACTATCCCACTTACATAATGATAGCTCAGTGTTGCTTGGTTGGTCCACCCTTCTCTCTGTCACGCTCTCAAGGATTTAGATAGGAGAAAATTTCGGGTCCGTATTCCTTAACTAATAGCGAGACTGTGAAGTAAGGCAATCCGTATCAGTAATAATAAAAGTAGTACGATTTCACGTCAGAGTTACGGTAAATAAGAGGGCATCACAAGTAATAGAACATCATTAGTCCCGCCATTTACGGCAGCACGCGTCTACTAGTCAGATGTATACGCGAGGGAGGCCAGAGGCAGTGTGTGTGCCAGCACGCGCTGTGTGTGCCAGCACGCGCTGTGTGTGCCAGCACGTGCTGTGTGTGCCAGGAGGACGGCCGGGAGGTAATTGAGTGAAGGAGCAGCGAGGGTCGCGTTATTTAGCTGATCAGATAAGGACGAGCCGATATCTCCAGTTCTCCAGTAGTGCAGAACACGGCCGGGGCGTGCATTAGGCAAATGAGGGCTTCATTGCCCTCTGTACCCCACGTGTGTGTGTGTCTGTGTGTGTGAGTCGTATTCGAAATCTACACGTCGAGCTGTGTCAAGGCAGTCCTGTCCCACGTGATCTATGTATTCCACGCGCCCCATGTGATCTACGTGTTCCACGCGCCCCATGTGATCTACGTGTTCCACGCGCCCCACGTGATCTACGTGTTCCACGCGCCCCACGTGCTGCTAGCGCTGCACGTGCCTGTATCCGTGATACGGGGCAGGTATACACGTGACGGGCTTCATTACCCTCATTACCTCCTGTTTTCCCTCGCGCTGCCGACTTCTGGATGCCCTGTTTCCCTGCGCTCTTCTTCGTCTTTCGCGTGTGTGGGCGAAAGACGATTATTTATCATCAGTTTTCTCTTATTCTATTCATCATTTTTCTATCTATTATTTCTTTCATCAGTCTTTAAAAAGTTCTCATCTTTTGTCAGCGACGCAAGACAAAAATGATCTCCGTCTTCCGACCTCACACTTCTCGCTTTCGGAACGAAAATTATCTATCTAAAAACATTTCCATTATTTCGTTTAGCATTGAATAATACATTTCAATTCTTTCAGCAATCGAAAAAAAAATAAATTCAGCGCTTAATTGGTAATTTAGTATTGAAAATTAAATGCAACACATAAAGCCCATTACTCTTCACATATAGGATTGTTTCGGTCATAGCTGACCTTGGAACGGGCTGCAGGTGGAGGCGTGTGAGGCGTGCCCCACACCTGCTCTCCTGCTAATTAGGCCTTGAATATAGAGTACTCCATTCAAAATGGATTCTGAAGTACTCAGAATGAAAAAAAAACTCATTTTTAGGATAGATCCAGGAGGTATTTCATTCATAAGTTTTGAATGAAAATGTATCTAAAGTACTCAGAGTAAAAAAAATCATTTTTAAGCTAGGTTGAGGCCCATAGCTTACCTATTGATGTCATACGCATGTATCATTTTGATTTTGTCAATTATCAAGGAAAATTTAACTGACTCTCCTCCTAAGATGAACGTACGCACATATAATGAGCGTGCCCGAGGTAAATAAAGGTTATCTGAAGATTTACTTTAATTGGGGTTGAATTGTATTAATTGTGTATTAGTATAGGCAATGTTTATCTCCGTAAATTAATGAGTCTACCAGCCATAAGCTTAGTTGTATAAATCAGGGAAAATACGATATGTAATTTTTTAACAGCTTTACACTGCCAAAGAACCACACTGCGAAGTGGTTACTACAATTATGACTACTGACGCGTTGGTTGAAAATTGGTTAAGCCCACCCCAACTCTAGACGAAATGCTGTGGTATTGGTTTTAGGAGTGACTGACTCAAGATTTTGGTGGGCGACGTCTCGAAATAGGGTTTTTAATACTAACGAAAAAAGCGAATCTCATTGTTCAGATCGGATGTTACCCTCATTAATTTTCTACGGCACGTAATTTCGATGTCGGCTTGAAAAAACAAGACTGCGTTGAATTATTGAACGGGCAAGGCACAGCCGAGATTCAAGGTTAAAATCAAGGTTGATCTTATTTAACCCTGTAAATAAACTTCCATTAATGTAAAAAATTCATTTTTGCCTCAAATTCTTATTCCGTTCAAACACACATTCGTAGAGCACACCCTAAGTGTGCACGTACGGACTATCATGCGGAAGAAGTGGACGACCTGCCAACCACCTAGGAGACGTCGCAAAAAGTGTTTCACACCATGAGTAGGCAAAGTAAAGTGCCCTTTTGCTTATGCCTGGTCTCCGTAGCATTAATTGGGACAGGTAATAGATACAATACTCACCGAACAGGGTAATAGCCTGTCGCAGGTTTGACCCCCATCGTCAGCAGGCGGCCGTTTTACACTGTGGTGCTGCGGGAACATCCGCCAGGCGGACTCGAACTCACGACCTCTCGGACCAAAGCTGAGCATCGTACCCACCAGGCTGCCCAGGCCTCCGTATCACTGAGACGAACCATAAAGTATTTACTAAACATCGTGCAATTAAATACAGAATTGAATATCGTAATCCTAACATAAAAATAAGTTAATGTTGTTCCTCACAAATGTTGAAAGTAAATTGTGCTATATTTTGCTTTCGATAAACTATTAAACTGTGGTGACAGTTTGGGGGTGACACCCTCTATGTACAGTCTATACGGTGAGGTAAATTGTTAAACATCATCTGTGTTTTATTACTTTAATAGGCTATTTTATATTTACAACATTTTCTATTTATACATAAAATTATTGTATGTGCAATTTCTATTCAGAAATTTGAACAATTGTATTTATTTTTATTTATTTTATATGTTATAAATAGTATGTTATAAAAGTTATACATATTCCACATGTTATGAAGAGTTTATATCATAGAATGTGGTCGTACTTCCAGAAAATTGAAGCATTCAAATAAAAACGCTCAATTCCAACTACGTGCACGTCAAGAAGAGGCCGTTATACGTCTGTTTTCTATCCTATCAAACGCTGATGCAGAAAGAAAATAACGTCCTCATAATGATCATTACAACTTACTTTAGGTGCCTGGAATCAGCCTTGTTATGATCAATGTACCACCTACTGTATAGGCCCTAAAAATATAGCAGATGCTGACCCTTATATTGCCGAGCTGGTTTTAAGCGTGCGGACGTAAACTTCATCACAGAAATGTAACAATGAACTCCTCACTAAATCGAAACACAACTTAGTTGCGTACTACCTGCAACGGTGAAATTTTGTTACTTAAGTAAACCAAACGCTACTATTTGGCTGAAGATTTCATTCCTTGTCTCTATGAGCCTTTGTCTTGAATACTCCAAACACAGACAATCAGTCCACCCTGAAGCTGATCAGTGCTAGCTCTACAAACTTGTATCCTAGATACTCAAACTACTGCCAGTCATAACACCCTGAAGCTGATCAGTGCTAGCTCTATGAACTTGTATCCTAGATACTCAAAATACTGCCAGTCATAACATCCTGAAGCTGATCAGTGCTAGCTCTATGAACTTGTATCCTAGATACTCAAAATACTGCTGATCAGTCGTCCAAACCGAAAATAATATCTACTTTCTATTTGGTTATCCACCGTTAAAAATTGTTTCGGTTTGCTCGCAACATTGGAACAATTTCAATTCCGTAAACAGCGTTACTGAAGGCAGATTTCTTGAAAACGTCGAAACAAGGCATTTTGCGCAATGATGTTCCTCGAGGGAGTGATGTGTGTTCTCAGTTGACGTGAATATTTCGGAAACCTTCACATGCCGATTTTAACGTACTTCTTCTATATTCACTAGATGATATTGCAGTGTATATTCCCATGATTCGTATGAATAAAACTAACCTGACAATACACCCGAGTATGCATGTTTCCTTCGATTTGGTCTTCCAGCACGAGTCCGGGATCAAACCGCACGCAAATCTCACCGTGCGGAAACGAGGCACTGGAAATTTCAATACGGTCATAAATATTCGACGAAACGCAATCAGTTAGACTACGCTTCGATTGCTTTTGTAAAGCGGATATACGTATATCGTAAACGCATGGTAAGCCCGATTACATATAACATGCTTGATTTAAATTTAAAAATAACCATATAAAGTGCGGCCTTATAAACACTCTTGCATTCCTAAAATCACTATTTTTAAACAAGAGAACAGAGCTGAAATTGTGGAGGCTCCTCAGGGCCGATCGCGTTGAGCCGTGACTCTCCAGTAGGAGTTAGAGCACGAGTTAGAGCAGAGTCAATATCTCAGGGCAGGAAATGCTGACACTCGCGCCTAATTGTTCCTGATGCAGAGTATGGAGCGTGGAGAGGAGAGGGGTGGGGAGGGTGAGGGGTCGGGGATTAGTTTCTGGAAGCTCTTCCCGTTGAATTAACATTACCTTAATTAGCTGCCCCCGACGTTCAGGGATCATTTCTGAGTCTATCCAAGAGAATGCCATTATTAAGTCATATAGAGACCAATTACACATTCTTTCACCAGTAAGCCGCACTGCCACGGCTGCTGCA
>VOMN01024093.1:0-15172 GCA_014899125.1 Orchestia grillus | reverse complement strand
AATAACTAAAAGGAAATAAAATTTCAGTCCATGATTTCCTTGTCCGTCTCAATTGGTTCGCAAATGAAAAGACGGCAAAATGAGGAAACTCTCACAGAAAGTCTCGTGCGTGCTTGGTATAAGAACTAGTTTCTATTTCCTGATCCGGGAAACGAACCCAGTTTAAAATAAAAGAAATTAAACGCGAAGCTCCACTACAAAAGAGGCTTCAAACAACGTTCGTCCAATTGCAGTCCGCTTTCTTGCTCTCTTTCATCTCCGTGCGCCAAAGCTACGAAGCTATTTTCCAGGCTCGGAGGAATAAAGGCTGGTGTACGTTACATGAATTAATCATATCTTCTGTATTTCACTATTTTACTATTCTCTGTTTTAGGTGCAAAAATGTATTAGATGATGAATCAACAATTGAATTGCTCAATTCTGTAACTCGCTTCATTCCGCTGTTTTGAAATTGCTAATTCTCTCAATTAACTGATGAGAAATTCCTTTATTTGGTCAAACGATGCTGTAGACCGTAAGATGGCAGGCTATACGTACAATGCCCCAGGCGGTGGGATGTCGAAGACCATTTTACTTTTAGAACTTCAAGCGTGTTGAAAAAACTCATCCAGCATTTCAATAAACAGCTTAGATGAGGCCAATCTTCCATTTCGTTTGTTGAATAAACACTCTTAGTTTAAAAAGTTTTCTATGTATTTTCATTGCTCAACGAGTAATGCATCTCCATTTTAGCGTTTGCACGTATTTTTTTTTTAAATTGGAAGGCTTGAACATCACGGCTATTCAATGCAAATGGACGGCAAGGAACAAGTCTTTTCTACAGAAATAATTTGTAGTTATATAAACTTTCGTTTTGAATTCAGCTTTGAACTGAAATTCATAGTTCAAATCGAGTGTCCGGCGCCGACGGCGGTGCGTCAAGGCTCTCAAGTCGCAATTATCTGAGATTGCTGCCAAATTTAACAGGGTGCATGTGATCGTCACATTGCTCTCTATGTTGATCGAAATTTGAATAGCGAAAATGAGAACAAATGTTCATGGTTATTTTATTTCTGACTTGACTGACTTCTACGATACTTCAATACCTAGTAACGTGTCTTGTCATTTTTCTTTGTACATATGTGTTTCTTATTCCCAACTGATCTTCTGCTGCCTTGTGTACCCAAATGAGCTTTGTATATGAGAACTAAAATTACATTAATTTATATTTTTTCTAGATCAGGCTTCCCGAACCGCCTCTCATCGTCTGTAATTGTCACTGTTAAGATGGTGACCTGCTCATTTGACTTGGCTGTTCAAATTTGTTTAACTTGTTTGACTTTTTTGTTGATATTCATGTGCGCGATGATCTCTTGTTGTGATAATTTCTAGCGACCCAACAGAGTCCTGGGTACTGTTCTCATGTAATTTGTAACTGATTTACTTCATGTGTCATTCCGCATGATTGTTTGAAATTATTTTAATTTTTCATTTTACGACTACAACGACTACAACCTGAGTGTTTGGTGATATGTTGGAT
Source organism: Orchestia grillus (assembly GCA_014899125.1). Classification (NCBI taxonomy): domain Eukaryota; kingdom Metazoa; phylum Arthropoda; class Malacostraca; order Amphipoda; family Talitridae; genus Orchestia; species Orchestia grillus. The sequence continues at coordinate 13,653 of VOMN01024093.1, read as the reverse complement.
GCTTGAGAGAGTTATTCAGTGACGATTCAGTTTTATAGGCAACTCAAAGTTACTTATGGTCTAATGTCGGCGTGGATCTCTAATATGCAACCAACAGAAGTAGGCGCATTCCAGAATTCACTAGCTTTTACATAATTTAGTTTTCCCATCTTAAGGTGTGCTAAAATCGATCGAGTCTTATCATTAAAGTCCAAATTTTGATATGCCCTTATAAACGATGCCCGTCTTGTGACATTCTGTTTGTAAGCCTTCCTGCCTGGACACGATGCACTTGAGAGCTCTAGACGACGCTGGAGCTGACAGCACTCTATCCTCTGACCGTTGCCTTGGTTCCTGTCAGATCACATCAGGCCAATATGCCTGCCAAGCCTCGGCTCCGATGACTATTTGCCTGGCGATTACGTCACCATTGTTGGCTGGGGGCTCTCGCAGAGGCCGGACGAGATGGTCTCGGATGACGGTTAGTTTTATTCGTGTATCCGTATTGTGTTTGTACATTAGCGGCTATATCTTTTCCATACATTATGTGTCCATAACTAACCATATCTTATTCATATCTTGTCAATCCATACCCACCCATATCTTGTATATCTAATACCAGCCATATATTGCCTTTCTGTAACCAGCTTTACCTTGTCCCTCTATAATAAACCGTATCTTCTTTGACCATAACCAGTCATTTCTTATCTGTCCATAATCAGGCATACATATTTTCTGTTCTATAACCAGGCACATCCCCTCAGTCGGTAGCCAATTATATCATGTGAGTCTGTAAACATACGAGTATAGTCTGTCTGCAGCCGGGCATATCTTGTCCATACGTTGCCTACCCATGCACAGACACATCTCTGGCATGTATGCTCGTACGACGACGGCCGTCGAACAAACTTTTCCTAGTTGCGTGGAGCGGCGGGCGCTCAGGGCCGCCCCACGGAGAGCGCCATGAACGCTAGGACTCGTCCCAACACCGGGCGCTGTGCGCTTGATCGTTTCGGGTATTAAAGGGAAAATACCGAAATGAATGAGGCTTTTCGGGTAAATATATGAAATTCGTTTCAGGACTCTGATTGATACATGTTATGCACTTTTATGCAAGTATACTGGGCATAGATGCGGTAAAAATAGTTTGCGTTCAGAGTTGGAATTAGTTTTATTTCGCCACTGCTATTCTGTAATTTGTAGAAATGGTAGTGTGACGCAAAATCTCGAATTGACTGTTGTCGACTTGCCGAACTGATTAATTATGAAGAGTAACATATAAACTTTCCTCCCCCCCTTCACGCCGACATAGACAAGCCTGAGTGACCCTGCCCTCCAGACTACGGCAAGCGATTCCAAACCTTGCTCGAGTTCAGCGGCCGAGACCGTCCACACTAATTGCTCTCGAGTCCCCCATGGAAACTTCATCATAAAATTGAGAAAATTACTCCTAATTCGATGTTTTAGGAGCTTGAAGACGATAGCACTTGACTTAGTTTCTCGGAATCATTGGATATGAAAAGAATCTTAATTGAGCGAGAAATTTGTTTCCGTGATATAGTTGAGGGCCAAAATTAAGCTTGTAAAGTGAAATCGTAATAGGTTGGACCTGCAATTACCTGTAGTATAAAAGTAAGGGCCATGCAATTCTCGATATAAAAGAACAGGCAACTTCTGTGAGTTTGAGTCTATTCTCTGTAAGCTTCAAAGAAGAACTGCGCTGTATTGCAAGCTATGAACAGTTGCTGGCTCTTCATTTTTAGGTTATGAAATTGATTGAGCCCAATTAGTGAGCAGATAATTGTGTTGATTGTATCAGTACTTTTTAATCGATATTCTAGCACTGGTCGTAATTGTAACTTTGGAGAAATACTTCTGTTGAAGTGCACCAGCGTTTGTAGACACACACACACACCAACAAATTATACTATTTCTATCATTCAACAGGATGTTGTTGTGCTGTGTGTATTCCATAACAGTAAGTCACATTCTCGCATAACATGGTTCAGTTTTTGAATCAGAAGTACGGTAACTCATTACGTCGTCACGCATTAAGGAGAGCACCTCATGACAGGGCGGCCTGAGAGGGACAGCATACCGAGGCACATAGAGCAGGAGGTGATCGGCGTGAGCGTGTGCCAGAAGGCCTACAGTAGGCCTTCGTCCAACTTCAGAGTTATCGACCACCGCAACATCTGCATCCGACGACTCGGCAAGGACGGCGTTTGCATTGTAAGTCGCCTTCAGGCGGTCGAGTAAATTCACTCATGTGTGGGAACTTGTAAATGTGCGTTTGTGTACAACTTATGAAAGCGAACTGTATGTAGAAAAATATTTTGAGACCAATTTTGAATCACACGAGTTTTTTGATTTCGCAGTTTATGGTCTTATCCAAAAAATTTTCCTCATTTAACGCGAATCAAACGTCGTAGCTTGCCAATAGTTTATCACGAAATATTCGCCCCTGCGTCGTCTGTGTGACAAGTTCCTTGTGAGAGAGAAATGGTTTGCTTTGTAGTGAACAGTAGCCCCTAGAGGGAGATTATAAAGAACCCAGAGTTGGGCCGAGGACGATGCAAGTGTCTGGATTCGCTAAAAAAATGAGATACTCGATGGAAAAGGCAATTATATTTTTGATGTACGTCTTATTACAAATTAAAACATCAGATTTCATAAAATACTACTGATTTAATACGTTTTTCTCGAGAGGAAGACATGTAATACAAGGTGTAAAATGCTGACGTGGAAACAATCCCTGCTTCGATGGCTACATTGAAATCATCTCTGTCAGCACTCGGCCTGTACATGTATAATACTGCGCTATCTGGCAGGTTTTAGAGCTCTAACTTGATTTTTTCATCCGCATCTTTATGAACAGTTATTTAATCTAAAGTTGTAGAATATCTGCGTTGCGTTTGAAAGAAATCAAAGTTATAATAAGAAACCTCTCGGATGAATAGTCTCAGGGAAATTTGTTTTCTCTTGACAAAATTCTGTTCTCAGAAAGTAGATTACCGTTTTGGAAAAACTGTTCTCTGGCAATGCATCAGATGTATATATTCAAACAGCCAAAAATTTCCCTTATTTATCTTATCAAAAGTTGAAATTAAGTAATTCTGATAACTTGCAACATCATTTCATTTTTGAGACCATGAAAGTGTAGAACCTTGTGTTCAATACCGAATGTCGTTTATCTATCGATTAATAACTGAACGGCTTTTCGTTACTCATTTTAGTTAATTTTTTCCTGGATTTGATTATATTTGAATTAGAAGACGTTCCAGACACACAGACCACACACCAGCGCGCAGGTGTTGGCTGCCAGCGCGACGGGCAGAGGTGTGGCCGCCCCCACCACCTGCATCATGGATCTTGACGCGATGTCTTGCGCGCCTGCAGATTATTAAATTAAATTATCTTTTGAAATTATTAATCAGCAACATGACGCGGGGATCTTGATCAAAGAATGCTTGCCTGCGTTTATTAAAACAAATTTATTTGAGATTAAAAAGTGCTCCTGTACCTGCTTACCTGCAGTTTTGCTTCGCTTTATGCTTGCTTTTGTGAGGCGGCTGGCTACTGAGCTCGTGAAGGTGTTACTAGAGCGTTGACTGCCGACAGCAGGAAAACTGGTCGCAAACCAGCAATGGCGTATGAGGGGCGAGGCGATGGTCTCATTGTATATTGAGTAGTACCTAATAACGTCTTTTCAAAAGTCAATTCGCTTCTTTTGTTACCTTAACAGTCAGTGATCTTTGGAAATGATTCCGACTTTCATGTCCACGCCACGCTGGTGTGCGGCTTCTTGCCGTCGCGATGTTTGCAGAGTTTGCGTTCTTATGTCAGCGAGCTGCTGAAGTTGGCTGTCCTGCTCTACAGTCTGTGATAGAGCTCAGGGTTGGGCCGTCGGGTCAAATCTTTTGAAATTTATCCAGCTTTGGGTAAATGGCTCAGAGGAATCCTTCAAATACTTTCGGGTTATTTGGCAGGCGGTCGAAGAGTCTGGGTTTCATAATGAAAAAAACTCTTCATGCCTCGTTCGAATGCTGACGACTTTCCTAGCGATGAACGAAAGTGATCACAACACACACCTTCCCCAACCGAATATGATACTGTGTTCGCAATATCAAATTTTCATTCGTGAACTTTGGGACCAGCCAACGAATCATTTACCACGTGTAAATTATAAGGTGCCTCTCTCTCTCTTTTGCGTTGGAGAGAATACGGTTGAAGATACTTCAGTCGTTCCCAGCAGTCCAGATGATGGGCCTCAAGAAACCTTGGGGTGAAATTTTGCTGCATATATACCTTCTAGCTTCAGAATGATGGTTCCGAATGATCATTATGATGATGATAATTCTTTTTGAGCATGCATCGAGGTCTAAGCTGCTCAATCTCCTGATGTGTCTCTGATAATCCCATGTTTCCTCAGGGAGACACTGGGGGCCCGGTCATGCAGCGGGGGGCGGGGGGCCGCTACACGCTGGTGGGGGTCGTGTCCACATCCGCCGGGTGCCTGGACGGAACCCTGCCCACCCTCGCCACCAGGCTCGGCCCCTACCTCCCCTGGGTGGACCATGTCATCCAGGGGCCCCAGTGAACACTTTCGTCAGCTGCCTGTCTCGAGTGTGCAGACGTGATGCATAGGACGAGTCATAGGCAATAGGGTTAGGTTAGTGAGGTTTGTCTATCCAATGCAATGGGGACTGACGTCTTCAGGGGAACACTGTTAGGTAACCTCAGCTCCAGCTATTCTTTCGGGACCACTAGCTTTCGTGTTCACTTTTTTTTTCTCATGCCTTCATCGATGAGTATTCTTCATCTATTCCTCCTCTTGTTTCTTAAATTGCTGCTTTTCTGCGCAGGACATCCGGTGGGAGCACCTGTGCGTAGATTTCCCTTTCTCTACAGCCCATTCTGAACGGTCCCTTCTTTTCGCTTTCTTGAGGTCGCCTCTGATGTGGCTAGGGAGCCTCTGATGTGGCTAGAAAGCCTCTGACGTGGCTAGGGAGCCTCTGATGTGGCTAGGGAGCCTCTGATGTGGCTAGGGAGCCTCTGATGGGGCTAGAGAGCCTCTGATGTGGCTAGGGAGCCTCTGATGTGGCTAGGGTGACTCTGATGTGGCTAGGGACCTCTGATGTGGCTAGAAAGCATCTGATGTGGCTAGGGAGCCTTGAACTAATTAATTGTGACAAAATGATGCGTGTAGACGCGTCATGTGCAGACGTGCGTGTGCAGACGCGTTGTGTGCAGACGTGCGTATGTAGACGAGCCGTGTACAGCTGTGTAGTATGCAGACGAACCGTGTACAGCTGTTTAGCATGCAGACGAGCCGTGTACAGCTGTGTAGTATGCAGACGAGCTGTGTACTACTGTGTAGTGCAGAGTGTGCTCCTGGAAACAAGCATCAGGTGTTGCAAGTGAAATTCCTTAACTAAGTTTTAAAAATGAAATACTATTTTAGACGAATCCTAATAACAAATATTTATGTCCAGCTTTCGTCAGGTAATCACGTCCTTCCTTATCTATGTAGACTTACTTTTACGTTAAAAACTTTTTAAAAGGTAATGGCATAATCAAATAAAACTCAGCCTTGATCATTTAATTTTATTGCAGAAACAAAGCCAATAGCGCATGAAAGCACGCACATTAAAAATGAATTTTTATGCTCCAAGGTTAGAATAAAGCAACGTTTCTAAAGAGAATGGGAATTACTTCCATTTCACGGTTTTTAAACTGAATAGAACTAGCACCACATTGTTATATTGAGATTAAATGTTGTTTGTCATTCCAAAGATTTGCGTGAACTGAGTACTTAAAATCCAAAAAAAGTGATGGAAATTTCACTCATATGATTGTTGCGGGACTATTGCAGGTTCGAATGCGACTAGAATTATGTTTAGAACTCACGTCGAAGATATCACAGCTAAACAATTGACTGTAAATCTACGTTAACATCTTTAATAAATGAGTTATATAACGTACCTCACAAAATTACATCTCGAAAAAAATAGGTGTGACTCAAAAGCTACTTGAAGTAACAAGGGCATAGAAAACCTTATGAAAGGACAATTTTTAAACCAATTTCACAAATGGATACTCCTGATAATTACCAAACTTTCGACGAGGGTTTTGTGGGTGCCCATGTTTGTAAATTTAATTGCCGAGGGAATTATATGTTGCAAGGTCTATGGTAAACGCACATAATATTTAACTACAAAATTGGTCACAAAAAGAATTTAAAATACAAAGTACCACAAAATTGGCTGAAAGTTCATAAGATATTTGAAATATCTACGTTAAAAAAATTAAAATACGCGTATTTTCACGCGAGGCTTTGAACTTTATGGGAATCAGTTTTTCAGTTATAACTCTAAGCCCTCGATATTTTTTTTTGTATCCCAGCGTATTAGGAACGCTCACAAAATCAATAGAGAATTTTGAAAGGCTTACCTCAAATTCAAATAATTACCTGGAATAGATATTCTTCTAGAAGGATCATTCACCATTTTACTCGTAGAAGGATAGTTAATTCTTGTACGTCTAGAAGGATCATTGATCAAAATTGGTCGTTTGCTAAGGCAATGTGCTGCGTCGTATGACTGCACAGTAAGGAATGCAGCCCTCACCCTTGAGCCGTTGATCACGTGAGGCAATCAACAAGCTTTACGACTGCATGAAGAACATCCAAGACTCTGGAACACGCGATGCCATATTACGCCTAATTGGCTGAACTAAGTGTCACTATCAATATCTAATTACCAGTGGTTAACATGCCTACGCAGTACTGAGTTTTAAAACATATATTTAGAACTGATATTCAATGATAAAAAAGTTATCCATCAAATTAATTAGCTATGGAGATCAATGAGCGGCGTTGCCTTTTTATTTACATTTGGAAATACAAAGAAGTCATTCAATCCGGAGACAAATTTGAGCCTCGCACGTTAAAGCTGCGCTTCGAATAAACTATGTACGTAGAAGAGATATGATATTTACAGCGCTCGAAAATCGCTGAACACGTAGAACTATTAATCTTACGGAAAATAATTGATGACGTATATACATTCAGTGCAACGTGGAAGTTTCACATTCACTCAAGCGTTTGAAACCTTGAGCGATCCTTTTCTTATACGAAGTTTAATTTTTGTTTTCGAGAAAAAGGGACTAGCGACGAGGGAGCACATCCAAAATAAGGCTGCCCTAGCGGCAATCATCTTCATGTTTACCGACTTTTTAACTGACATTGGTGATTTACTGGAACGAACTCCCTGCTTTTTGACAGCCCTGTTATTTTGAACTACTGATGAGACACTTAGCGAGGCTTTTGCATCAATAAATTGAGTCTTTTTAAGTCTATGATCTTGTTACGGTGCTCGTGCAAACTGATTTGTGTTAGCTTTGAATTCTGATCAGGAAACTAAAATCGATCTTGATCAAACCCTGTTTCACTCGGTGTTCAAGTTCACAACGGCGTAGTACGAAAACACGCCAATAAAAAGGAGATAAAGAATCGGAAACAAGGCAGCAAAAGTTCTGTTAGCTCTGCGTACCATATCATCATTTCCCTGTTCCTGTGTGCCTGAGATATCATTTACTTTGCGGCCCTGGCTTTTGGGTTCACGCGCTCGCAGGGCGATCGTCGTGGTTTTAGCCTTCAGTCGGGTGTGCTCTATGAACACCACGACTGATATGACCAGGAAATCGAACACAATCAGTGCTGTGAACCAAACGTCAATGAGCTTCATGTAGGAGGTCTTGGGAATGCTGCTGCTGGTCTGCGTGAAGAGGGACACCAGCACCAACAGGGACGTCAGGGACACCATCACGCGGTCCTGCCCCAACGCGCCCACAGTTGATGAAATATTCAGGGAAATAAACGAATGTTCTCGCGTGGTCGACACTGTGTTCGAGTCATTTGCTGGTGATGCTCAAAGGGAAACACTGAGTATCTCACGTAGGTTAATTCAGTGATCTTACTCATCTTAAGGGAAGTGCTATTGCCGAGTGTATCAAAGCACTGAAACATTTTCATGTAGCACTGTGCAATACCACACCATGTCAGTCGTCATACATATCGTCATAATTGTATTGTACATGTATGACACCATGTCATACATATACCCTACAATTACTAATACCGTACATACCATATCCTTCAAAATTTAAAACATATACAAGCCGCACAATTTTCTGTTCAATATGACACACTCTCTCATACTCCATGCTATGCCAAATAATTAGAAAATATTCATTATTTACACAAATTTCTGAAACAATTTGACTCTAATATTCCATCTCAGCAAGTAGTGGGGGCTGTCTTGTGTTGGAACGGCCTCGCTAAGTTGTCTAAGGCGGACGAGGCGTTAAGGTGGACGCGCTGCTAGAGTGAAGGCTTATTGCACCTGACTTGCTTTCTTGCTCACTTAATTGTCGCTCAAATTTTGTTCATTTTCAAAGGCTTAAGCACAAAAGAGTTTCCGTTAGAAAAATAATTCGAGCTTCATTGTATGCAAGGGTACATTGGGTGTTGCAAATTTGTGACAGTTACTGGTGGCTTATAGCAAAATGTTTCTTCAAATTAAGGTATGAAACAGTTTTTATAAAATATCCATAATTAGCAGTATGAAAGTTTACCCGAGCACTTTAAAATGAAATTTTGCTGCACCATTTGTGTCTTGTTTGATAAAACAGTATGATCTCATTTCTCTTAAGAGAAAATCACTGGGAGCACACCAGCTTCACCCTGCAGGCAAGTTTCAGACGTCATTACCTGGAAGTCGTCGATGTCAAAGAAGAAGACGTAGTAGCAAACGAGGGCCAGCAACATGCTGGGGGCGAAGGTGTTGCCCAGGTAATACAGGTACTGGTTCCTCAAGCGGACTGTTACCTGCACGCGGCAAGCCGAAGCCGTTGTGTGACGATATTGTGTCATAAGTGTGAGGACAATAAGGGAAAAATCGATGAATAAGTGAGCGAAAATTGGATGTTGTTTGGGGAAGAAATTAGAAAATTAGGACATAAAAAAAGATGAAATTGAATGAGATGTGTTTTAAACTGGTGTAAATCTGCGGAAAGGTACAAGAACAAGATAACGAGGCAAAAATTTGAGATTAGAGGAAAAAATGGGTAAAAACAGGAAATGATAGGTGAAAGTCTGTAAGATTGTATAAAAACAGGTAAGAATGATAGAAAATAGGCTTGAATGAGTCAAAATAGGCAAGATTAAGTGAGAATTGGCAAGGGTAGATGTAAATACGCATCAATGGGTGAAAATAGTCAAAAGTAGCTCGAAATAGGCAAGAATGAGAGAAATTAGACTCGAATGGGAAAAAATAGGCAAGAATGGATGGTAGGAAGCTAGAATGTGCAGAAAGTTTGAAAAAGTGGCTAAAATATGCGAAAAATAAGTAATAAATAGCCGAAAAAAGTGCGACGTGAAGGTAAAAAAAAAGAAAACGGTAAATTATTTGGTTGGAATACGATGTGGACATACGTAAATCTTGTAAGATCATTAATTTTATAATGAGTAAATTCTAGGCATTTATAAATCTAGGGGATATACAAATTTAAGGGAAATGTAAATTTAACTTATATGTGCACATAGGGAATGTGTAAATTTAGGGGGCATGTAAATTTAGTGCCCCTATGTAGATTTAGGGGATATGTGTGGCTTGGGGACATTTATGGTTTGGGGACATGTATGGCTTGGGGACATGTATGGTTTGAGGACATGTATGGTTTGGGGACATGTATGGTTTGGGGACATGTATGGTTTGAGGACATGTATGGTTTGGGGACATGTATGGTTTGGGGACATGTATGGTTTGGGCACATGTATGGCTTGGACACAAGTATGGGTAGGGATATGTGAGTTTAGGAACCAGTGTCAGGACAAGTGTAAAATGAAATTGAAGGACAAGTGTTCTCAAATATAAAATTCTCATTTCGGAAATTAGTATATATGAAATTCATTCCTAAAGTTAATATAAATGTTTTAAATTCACGCGTTTTGACTGTCATAAACGATGTAGACCAAATAATACCTTATTCGGTGAACCTCGTTCTCGATTTTAAACGTTTCGAAAAGCTACAACAAAGAATAACTCGGAGCAAATGAAAAACCCTAAAATAAAATAAGCCAGGAAGACGTTCTTTTGCAACGCGAGTAAAATGAACACCCTTCACCGAATTATTTTTGTAGCATCGTGGAAGCAGAAACATTTGAAAATATTTATTCAGTTTGCTGGTGAGTCTTCAGTGTCGAGCGTCGCCTCCAGGGACGACTGTGGGAGGCTTGTGCAGGTTAAAACGTTAGAAAAACCCCGCACTTGCACTAGTTTGGAGCTGCGCACGTAGCCGCCGGCACAGCTAGAGAGGCCAGGGATAGCGGCCAGCGTGAGAACGCCTAAAGCATTTACTGGAAAAACTAATATTCACACCGAAAATGTGAAGCTCTGTCATTTTGACTTTGTTGTTTTCTTAGTTTTCTATCGAAATTTTCTACTTTACCAAGCAGCTGAATTCAGCGCGCATTGAAAGAGGGTTTGATCTCTCACTGATAGAGCTCAGTCACAAATCAATTCAATTCGTGGGATACATGGAGTAAATCCAATAGAGACACATTAGGGGCGAGTCAATTCATGACAAAGTTGGAGCAAATAAATCCGTAACCCAGCCTACAATGACTTGCCACGATCGACGGTGACTTGGAGTAGTCGTCTTGTGAGAGCGAATAGTTCAGTCCGACGACTTCGTATTCCAGCAGCTTCTTCGTGCCGGAGTACACCACTGCGTCCGAGTCGGAGTCCTGTGCGGGGTTGTATGTAGGTTTTTTATAATTAAAATTTTTAAATATACTTACTGAATGTTAGCTACGGTGAGTGGTCAACGCCCTCGTTCCATGCAAGGGAAGAGTGTGCGTTGTTTTAAAAATGAATTAAAAAGGTGGGACGATTTAGAAATCACAAATGAGACATTTATCCTTAACGAACTCAAGTTAATTCTTCGACGGCCATTTTGATCCAGCGTATTCATGGTGTGCGAGTGTGCTGCTAATGAATGTCAAAGACGATCGTAACAGCGTTACTCTGGTGGAAGAGATACTCGTATTGACTCATTGTGAGCATCAGCATTTGTAGTGTCAGCAGATAAGAATACATTACACTGACATGCTGCACCGTCTGCACAGCATGTATGTGTCGCACCCAGCTCAGCACACATGTGATGTACAGCCATCACAGCACACATGCTGTGATTTGTTGTGTTTATCAGGCTGCAGGGCAAGAAAAACTTAGGCCACTAGCGCGGAGTCAGAAGAGCTCCAGTACAATGCTACAAAACATACATGATACCTAGACTTGCTGGCTATATTTTTTGAAGATTGTTGAAGGAAAACGAAGTAAACTTTATGCTGTATCAGTTCTCCAGGGAATAAAATATTTTCACTCGACACGTAGACGTCCACGTGCTGCAGCCCCGCCAGTCGTGGCGAGGCTCAGGCTCACAGGCACTGTTGGTTATCATCAAAAAATGAAACAGACTTCTCGACTACAAGAATCATTATTCCCATTAGAGGGATCACAATTGTTGTTGATTAAAAACAATCAGTTCTAGTTATATCGATAGCTTTAAAATCTCACCTGCTGTTCCAGGCCACCCATGTGTATTTGGACCTTGACATCTTTCCCTGTCAGTCGGTAAAGAAATGAACAATATTGAAGGTCGAACGGGTAGAAGCCGAGCGCGAACTGGCAATGGAATCTGACGGAGACTTTTTTGTTCAAAGTGATGAGTACGTCATCGCCACCGTACAGGGGATCTGGGGGGGAGGGGGTGAAGCGAGGTTAATTGCACCCAAAAGAGCTATTCATTTGTGCATCAACATTCATCCCTTCCCATTTTGAACACAAGGTAGACTATCAGGTTCACAAACCTCGATAGATCGACCCATCCATGGTCGCGGGCGCATCTTTAGCTCTGGAGATGTACAAAGTTTCCAGCCCCGTTTCCACTTCGGCCGGACTGGTCATGGCGTCAGAGATGCTGAATATCGGCGTCCATATATGCTGGAATGTCTTTATTTCAGCCGTCACATTTTTGTTTGGGAAACGGTAACGCAGGCGGTTATCCTTCCACTGAAGGATTTGAGTTACGTCGAGCTCCACACTAAACGAAGAGAGGGAAACTTCCGAGATGACTGTCGCGTGCAGCGTAAGACCCAGCTCGAATGTCCCTTGCTTAATTTTAGGAGGCCTTTTCATGTCGTAAATGTCAGACTTTCTTATAATGCTACAATTGAATTCGTCGCTGAAGTCAGCACAGTCAGCGACGGTATTGCAGCGCATCTCGCTGGGGATGCAGTCCCCGTTACTGCACGTCCATTCCTTCCTCTCGTCACAGATGGTGATGAGGAGTTTGATCTGGAAAATGGAGTTAATTTGTAAATCAGAGGGGGTTAGTGCTCCGTAAATTATGTATTGTGATTATTGCCGTGAAGTTTTTCATTTTCAACCCGTGGGAGAACAATAAGTAGGAGAATTCCGTTGTCTTAAAATTAAATAATGTATTTTAGAACCTGCTTTATCAATGCAGAAAGCAAGTAAAATTTTGTTCATGACCGATACTAAGAGTCTTCGTCCGCTGTGAGAATGTGCTGCAAAACTGGAATACGTAGATGAAATTAAAGATTAAATTGAATGCATTACTTAAACAGAGTATTTTGATTCATTTAAATCATTGATGAAATGAAATTAAGTCTAATTATACGATATAAAACATAATTATGTTGAATTCAATCGAATAATGTCAAACAAACCCTGAAAATTTTCATGTGGTGTAAATGTGAACATTTGTTTGTTGGAATTTAAGAAAATATTTGTCACCGTTTAGGTTATTAGTGAATGATAGTAAAGATTTTCGAACAGACTCGGTAAGTTGACAAAATTTGTACATGACTCACTTCATTGACAGCACACAGATCTTCCTTCACTGTGAAGTGACGACGACCGAGCAGGACGTCCGAAAAGCGTTCTTCTTTCGAGATTAGAGACACATTTTCCAGCTTATTTTCGATAATCCAGTTAAATTTCCCTTCATATTCTTTCCATGATAGCCTCGATTTGCGCACCCCAGTAAACGACCATTTACCGTTGATGATCCTGTCAAGTGAGAGTTCGGTTTCAAGCAGCGAGTCGAGGCACAGGCCGAGGATGTGTATGACAGGTCGCTCCTTGTAGCTGCACATGACGCAGGACGTGGCGCTGCACGGGTTAGCCACCCACCTGTGTTCGTACGTGGGAACACCGAGTGCCATGCAAGAAGAATCTGGTTCTGCTTGTGACCAATCGGGATGAAAATTTTCGTAAAGCAAGGCAGATCGATTTTTCAAACTCAGCCGCTTGTTTTGTTTTAGATCTACAATTGCTCCCAGCCAGAGAGTGGTAGAGTGCGAACCAAGGCAAATATCTTTGAACGGGTGGACGTCTTCTACAGCAAATTTGCTCTCCATCTCTGAGTGGGGGAGGTACATGTGTCCCATCATCTTGCTGCAAAATTTTTCTCCTTCTTTAAACGTGAAGAGTCGTGGCTGCAGAAAAGCGATTTCTTGAAAAACTGAGAACGTTCGAGCGCGCGATGCATTCGAAATTGACACGTCTCCAACGGGTACAAATT
>VOMN01024091.1:0-65501 GCA_014899125.1 Orchestia grillus | reverse complement strand
CAGTGACCGTGTGAAGGCAACATCCACGTCCATGAGATATCTCGGGATAATATGTTAAGGGGTTAAACAATATAACTTGTCGGTACAGATTCTACAGATCAGTATGTCTTTGGTTAAATGTATATATGATGATCACGTGTGGGCAGCCGGCTGGGTAAATACTCGACTGCGGTTCGAGCGGTCGCAAGTGCTAGTATAATACTAAAACTCTGGTCCTCTTGCTTTTTTGCTTGCTTGCTTGAAACCGTGCCCAGATCTGTCAGATCTGTCGGATCTGAGATATTCGAAATTTATACTCTTCGTTCANCGAAATTTATACTCTTCGTTTAATCCTGTATTGTGGATATGGATTTAAATGCATAGGATATATTTATGAATACGGTATGATTTTGATAAATATTATTTGACCCAACGGGTCACGAGTAGTCTAGTATGTGATAAATCTGAGAGTGATTGCATGAGAATTTAAATAAGCCAATTAAGCCTGCAATGTTAACTTTCGTTAATCGACGAAAACACGTTTAAATTACCGTTTTGAGAGAAGAAATCAGACCTTGGAAATAAAATTTTGAGGTTCACATTCTGAACCGGATACCTATATGGGGAAATAATATATTGTTCTAATATCGATAAACTGCTCTGTACGTATTTGAAATGCAAAGTGGGGATGACTAACACGAAACTTTCAGACCAATTGTAGATGTCATTGGTTATAAATAAGAAAAATTAAAAGGATTGCTTGCCTTACGTCTATTGGTTTTCAAATCTGTGACCGAATTTTAGGTTATATGCAAGTACTACGCAGGCATCAGTCTTCAGTTAGAGCTGGTAAGGTATAAGGTAATTTCTTAGCTACTCCCTGACGATGGTACGAAAGTAAGTCGTCTCGGAATGGCAAAAAGGGGCTATTGCACTTGGTCGGGCTAAGAGACAGCCAGTGAAGGAAGCGGCCGAATTCGCAGGAGTTCCATGCCGCACCGTTACGCGGGTCTACCAACAATGGGAACAATTCGGCAGTTCAAGGTAAACTTGTGGACGAAAAAAAATTCTAACCGACCGAGGCGGCTGCTGTCGTAGGCCCCGAATCGTTGACCGGAATCAAAGTGCTTCAAGGATGGAACTAATGCGAAACATTAATGATGGCAATTCTCCTGCTGTGTCTAAGCACTCGTAGGCTCAATATAGGCTCAATCGACTCCATTAATTTTCTATCCCAGAAGCTTACTTTAGGCTATGGTTAAGGCAAAAATGAGAATCTGTACAAATTTATGGATTTGTTAATGTTGTGGAAAACATAAGACTTGAATCTGAAGAACGTGAAAAGTATAAATTAGTCTTATTACTGTCACTATTATTATGAAAATGTTACTGAACAATCAATCGATATTCATAACATGGGACAGTCACATTATTCTGCATGTTACTATTAACCAAATTCTGAGTCCCAGACCACAACGCCACTCAAGAACGGCCTTCCGAAGAGAAACTCTAGCAAATTACCTAATTTATCAGTGGCCAGACTGGTGGCCGTGAGAGCGGTTCCAGTGCCGAGCGCGTCCCACCTCGTATGCGCCCCAAGACCACGCCTCGCTATTTCAAAGCTTCGGCAGAACGCGTTGCGAGATGCGGGAAAATTCGATTTGTGGGGAGACCTGCAGCCTTGGAATTTGTTTGAATGACTATTCAGCGTTTCGAACCTCTTCTCGACTTCCCCCAGGTTTCACTTAAGCTCGGAACCGTTCGCCAAACTATCACAAAGTAGATTTTTGACTACCGACCCGACGCGTCGTGATGGTGCCTAGCTGTCTGAGAGAGCGGTCGCAATGTGGGGTAGCGGTGCCGTAGCTCACGCTCCTCCCGGCCACCTGCACCGTCTTTGCTCTTCAATCATTCATTCAAAATCCACGTCGTGTTCGTAACCATGGCATGACGCTATCTTCCTTCGTTCTGGGGTTTGAAGGTCCATGGTCCAAAGCAGAAATTAATTTCTTTAATTGCGTTGTCTGAACAGAAGCTGTTAATTCCACTATTTTGTTTTCGGAACGAAGACTTACTTTCTGTTTTGATTATTCTCGTGGTGAAAGAAAAACAATCTTGTCTCCTGTTCTGTCATTACCCTCTGCATGAATAGTTTTATAGTTAACTAATTTTTGAAGCACAAGACCGACTAATAGTCTCACCTCCACAGGATCAGTGTCGTTATTTAAGATAGAGAATCCTGAGCCTATAACCGTCGTATAGGATGATTTGCAACTTCAACATGGGGTGGACTGATGAGGATAATTGATTTCGTTTCAGAGAGCAAGACGAGTGCGCTCACTACATCATTCGGCTGGATTAGTAGAAAAGTTTTACATCATGCTGGAGCAGCGCAGGGCTCAGAGCTGGGGGCGAATGGTGACTTCAGCTGGAACACATTTTCCAAAAACACGAAAGAGGAAAAACTCCCCGCCGTAGGAAAACGTTTCAAAAATAAGTTCAAATTGAATTTGCACTCGAGGTGGAATTTTTCGAGATTATAAACTTGAGACGGTTAACAATGTTTTGTAGCACAGGTTAAAATATGAATCCAGAAAGAACTTTGAGAAAGTAGTTCTGAAAAGCTTCGATTTTTTCGGGTCCACATTAAATATATGTCACAAAACTTATATGTTGTACAATATCGATGCTTTTCACCGTGAAATTAGTCGAGTAAGAGGTAAAATATTCAATCTGAATTTATGAAAGCCTGATTTTTGAGAAATTAAAATCTTCTGATATAATTGGGTGACATTTTTAATTAGAAGTAACGTAACAATTAAACCGTGTTAACTTAGCACATAAATCTCTTGACGAAGCATGACAAGCTGTTTATTTCCTTATGGTTGAGACGGTCACTCACCTTTCCTTATGCCTTTACGATCTGACGCACCCCGCCGAAAATGGCGGGACAAATGATATTAAGTTCTTAAGACGCTATCTTATTTACGGTAACTCTGATATGAAACGATGCTATTCCCAGTATCCCTGATACGGACGTCTTTAGCCGATAGTCCCGCTATTACTTAGGGAGTACGGATAAAGGGAATTTTCTTTTATCAAAATTTTCAAGAGTGTGATACAAAAACGGACGGACGCGTGGATCAACAAAGTAACATGGGGCTGTTATTTTACAGTGGGACGTAGAACAGAGAATGTGTAATGCTCGTAAATGTTGCAAAACTCATCGAACACGTTCTTCATGTGCAATTATTTTCTCATTTCGTCAATAAAATCTCGTGAGTAACACCTGTCCACACACAATATTGACGAGAACCGCAGTTGGTCTCCATTTGACTGCCTTGCATTTGAATAAAGGATGAGACACAAATCATTGTTCACTCTAATGAATTTCATTTATTACCGGTCATAAAAGACATATTTTTCATCGATACGACAAGAACTGCTGGGAAATTACAGGGTTATATTAATTAATACTAATTTGAATGAACATTTTCTAGAGCAGGATTTCTATCAAAGTACTATTTTTTGCTTCGTTTATTTCTACGACTGCATCACATTTTTCCTGCTTTTCCACAGTTAAATATTGATCTTTAATTTAAGTATAATCGATATTTTTTGGATATAGTTCCTTCTTATTCTAGTACTCTAGAATGTATGATTGTAAGAGTTGGTAGGCCAGCATTAATGTTCAAAACGGCTCAAGTGCTGCAAAATGCTTCGAAAATCTGGCAAAGTTGTAAGACGAATCATAAGAGAACGCTCTAATACTCAATTCCAGTACCCTTCTACATTTGTGATTTAAAACGGTCTTTTAACGATTGAATTCCAACCACAACGGAAATATACCGGAATACGTATAATATTTCATAATTAATATTAGTTTAATAATCAACAATCTGTTCCAGCTTTCAAACCGAACGCTGGTAATTTTTTAATACTATTCGTCTGTAATAATATACACACGTTATCTTACAAGGTGCAATTTCAGGTTCAATATTTCGCCTCGGTAAAAATTACATAATAGGCTTTAGATTTTTCCAATGACAAGAAAATTGGTATTCGAAAAGTGCATGAAATTCGATAATATGCGTTTCGGAGGTGGAATCCAAGATTTAATATTGAGATGACATTCGATGAGCGAATTCGCTCGTTGGACTGGCCCACCCGAGCGTTTGGTTCCCGTAACGGCAATGCTGCGGAATGTAACGTTTCGTACTTGAAATCTGCTTTAGCAATTCCTCTGCGTACGCGTACTCGTACAGCGGCATGTTCGTACAGCCGTGCAGAGTAGAACGATACTCTGATTTCTAACAGCAACTGAATAATTCAAGATTTTTTGATCCTAGTGATATGAACACGACTCTCCCAATTTCTGTTGAATATGACCAAAAATGTAAACATTTAAAGCCCTTGAAAAAAATTGATTATGTGGTAAACCTCCCACGATGATGGAGCTGGCTTACGGGTGGTTTCTGATCATAGGTGTATACTAAATCCCTATGAATTTTTTCGCATCGCGGATATGGTATGCAATAACCACAACATGAAAATAAGAAATTTCGAACGCAAATTATACGTAAACTAGAACCAAAATATATCTTAAAAATCTCAATCGTAAGAAACAATCACTTTGAACGCACGGAATTCAAAATAAGCTCAACTTTCTTCGTGGAAATTCATCCGTAACCTCAACTCTTTACCTCCTGGCACTTGAATTCTATTAAGATAGAAATTTAAGAAAAGTATCCTCGTATTAATGCCGTATTATATATTTGGGATTGTCCAAAAAAGTGTCGTTTTCTGCCGATGCGATGCAGTTCTACTTTCAGCACCAAAACGTGACGCTACCTGGCCAGGTATACTGGACCAGGAAATCAGTTCTGATGCTAAGATAAAGCCTCTCATGCGTTATTTGATAAATTAAACTTTAGGCTCGATTAATCGGTAAATGAATGCCTCCATGAAAAAAATCTTCACTTGGTAGCATGGAACTTTGTGTAGCAAAAGGTCTAAATCAATCTCAATGGGCATAAATTAGTTGAAGTGTAACGAAAAAGTTGTGTCGAATGGATTTCGCATCGTCGAATACAGTTTCGCTTATGCAGCTGAGTGCTCAAAGTTATGTTTTACCTCAAAGTGGAAAAACGGAGCAATTGGGTCCTGAGGTTACCGTCAGGAGGCTAAGGGTTAAAGTTATGAATTGAACAAACACTTTTCGTGCTGTACGTTCACTCATTCACAAGGTTAATTACTAATCTATTTTGAAATTCAGCCAGAAATAAGTTCATATTTATTTCGATGTAAATAGAACTCGGAACTGTGCTTTGTCGCCGTGTCCGTTGCATAGCTCAGCGTTTCGGGCTCACCAGCATTTTGTGTGCAAGTTCGTGTACACGTTGAGCACATATGAGTACAACTGACTTCTACCACATTCAATTTCACCAGCAGTACAGCATTTGAGCCTCAGTGAGGCGTTTTTATTGAGAGATTCCAGTAGCAGTCTTACCAAGTGATATTTTCCCAAGGTGGGTACAAATAATTTAGATTTATGATTTGTAATTGAGTCCTAGGAGCTCACTTTCTGAAGAGAGCTGAATGATCTAGAAGCTTGAATGGTTGACGTTGCATAAATATTTGAGGGCTATTATTCTATTTCGTGCGGGTTATGTCACAACAATAACATTGTTTTAACATAACAGTGCACTAAATTTTACACGTATTTGAAGTTTCTAGTTTTCAGTAAGCTGCTCTTTCAAGGGCATACCTGTCAGTCAGTGCACACAACATCCATTCTATAATACAACCTAAGAAAAAACTAAAAATTTCTCTCACTGGTCAGGTTTTCGCGGGCCGTGCACGGGCGTGCTCTTGATCTTGGGAAGCAATAATAAGTTCCTCCTTCGAAACACGCGAAAACGTTTTCAATATAGATGGTTATTTTCAGTTGTATTGAGTAATATACAGTGTTCCTAAAGGAAGAAAAATCTAACTTATGTAGTACTTGAGCGAAGGAAATAATTCCGTTCGTGGAGTAACACCCTTGAAATTACAGCCGAGTGAAAAATTTCTTGCTAGGACTGAGCTTTAAGGGGGAGGGGGGGAAATGGGCCCGTCATAAAGCGGGCGACCATGCATGGCTGTCTCTCAAACTCGTCCCTGGCGAGCCCTTAAAGGGAATGATGTAGTCTTACTTTGTTATTGCCTCGGCCTACATTGCTGAATGAAATTGAGAAATCTCTGAAGCAGGACGAAGTGAGTGCTAAAGAAAAGCAGTGAATATCGCTATGAAAATCTGTGTGAAACGGTCAAATAATATTCAAGGACTTGAACACTTCAAAAGGTGGGGCAATGGAGGTTAGCTAATAGTAGCATCCTGATTCTAGATTCGTTTTAATTAACACCTCTGATTTACGTGAAGCTAATATTATTGTTTTGTTGATTTAAGGTAAAATTTATCATCCCCAATCTTACCGTAGAGCAACAAACGGAGTTTTCATTTCAGAATTGACTTAAAAATAAATATCAACAAAATTTTATAGATCATTTATTTTTACCCTCCTTGATTCGTAATCAAAAATGCGAGTGAACAAAAATAAGAGAGTTCTTATTTCCGACCTGTTAATTTTGATTCACACACTAACATTCGTGAATGATGATCATTCGCAGAGAGCAAACAAATTAATGGAAGTTGGATGACAGAGATGTCAATACATGGCGCTGAGTTCCCGCTGTGGAAGTGTTGTTAAAGATTAGCTCCGCAAATTTTCAACGTAGGAACTAGTGCCAAATTGTCTGCATAAATGAAGCGACCAGAACATGAAAGTGGGTTAGCCAGATAACTTGCTTCTCATGAATGCAACCCAATTGTCCACGTGTAGCACCAGTGTCAGCCAACGAGCTTATGGGTGCGACCATCTGTACTACAGGAAATACATTTAGAGAAAATGAATGTTTGAGCTCGTGTGAAAGGCTTTAGGGCAGATACATCGAGATGCACGTGAGCTCAAAAAATAAGATCCAACATAGCTTACCTGTTCATGGCATCCATCCAGACGAAAGTCGAATACCATAATTACGCATATTTTTTTCTTCGTGCGGAATTCATGAGCTGTGAAAAAAATTGGTCCATTTAAAGGGTTTTCGTTTTGATGAATAATTCAATATATTTAGAAGTTAGAAAGCTGAATGGATTGCGCTGGCTTTCATGTTTCCTCGATCCTGTTACCGGTTTTCAATAGATGAAATACTAAAGGACTTAATTAGACCTACCTCTATCGTCCTCTGGCTTAGAGAAGACTTGCAATACCTGAGACATGGAATTTCATTACTTCAATGAAAACTTAACTCATGTTTTTAATACTTTAGAAACTTACAGTAATGAATTAATTATAATACGAATAAATGTACTCACATAATGCAGTGTTAGGTTTGTAAGTAGCTTCCTATTTCAAATTCTCTCTATGAGAGCAAATTTTATTTAGCTACTTCTCTTGGTATTTATATATTTTTGATTAATGTATGAACAGAGCAGCAATTCATGTTCCCTTCAAACACTCAGAATTTAACAAAATGATACGAAAACCTTATGGATATGACTTGTATTCTCATTCTGACATCCTTACAAGGATTTCGCAGATACTGTAAGAATGTATAAGTCAGCTGATATCTTTGCTAGTTCAAACCTGTTATTCATTATTTCATAGATAC
Organism: Orchestia grillus; assembly: GCA_014899125.1. Lineage (NCBI taxonomy): Eukaryota > Metazoa > Arthropoda > Malacostraca > Amphipoda > Talitridae > Orchestia > Orchestia grillus. Next base: position 57,812 of record VOMN01024091.1, on the reverse strand, counting down.
ATCTGTAAATTTTTACGTTTCGTCTTTTTCAGTGTAAATTACGTGAAAAATATGCATGCAAAAGAAACTTTAGGTAAGCCGTACGGCTTTCGTAAACGACAATTCGTTCGTACTCGATTACAGGCGACATGTTTAACGAAAACAGCCAAATCGTTGGAGGCATTGCTGAACATTGTCTACAGTGATGACCGTGTTTGTACACAACACACGGTAAAACATCGCCTGGAATGTTGGATAATTGCTCAAATTAAAGTAATTCACAGGCCCTGTCAAACTTCAATGCAAATTATGAACAAAATTCAAAAAACTATTCTGCATGTGGAAGCAGAAGTATAGACTGATTTTTGGGGAAAATGTTTCCCTGAGAGAATATATAAAATTTGTGTATGTTGCTTAGTATCGAGATGTCGCATTGATAAACCTAAAAATTTCTTGCAAATTATCTTAGTTTTGTTCGTTGTATTCCTCAACATTGGCGCCCGTACTTTGCGAGAGTTACGCAGCAAAATATATTCGGATGGCTTATGGCATTATCGCAAAAAATGAAGTATGTTTCAGGATGTAATCTTGCGCTTCTGAAGAAGGGATTGCTATTTAAAAGACAACCCAAAAAAGGGCCGTCCTAAGACTTGACACCGACGTGTCAGGGGGCATTGCCTCAGAAAAGCCACCATTACCGATATGAAATTTGTGGAACAAATAAAAGTGCCCCTACAACCGCTCTGCACCAACGAGAATGGACCGGACAGGATTCCGCGTTTGAAAAATGGGTCCCGTAAGAGCTGCATATGCGTATTGGTTGTTGTGCATCATAATAGTTATTTTTTTGGGAATTTTGATAGGTGAATTGGTGAATGATTATCATTCGTTCCGAGGACTTAAGAATCATTTGAGCAGTTTTAGATTAATAACAAGATCGAGATTTTTTGGCCCAGCCTAAAGAATTTTACAAGCGTGGTATTTTTAAGCGTGTTTACAGATGGAATGGTCGGTCTTTGAAAACCATCGAGGCTAGGATTAATTACGGATAAACATTTTCAGAATCACTGGCGTCTTCATTCTTAAGACTCAAAGTGGGACTTTACCTGTCCACCAACCTGTCATTCGTTGTTACACCGATCTCTTCTGATGTTTTTGCATCCTGTACTGCAAATCAACCTAACCATTTACTGTAAAACAACCTAAACCATTTACTGCAAAACAACCCAAGCCATTTACTGTAAAACAACCCAAAACATTTACTGTAAAACAACCCAAACTATTTACTATAAAACAACCCAAACCATTTACTGTAAAATAACCCAAATCATTTACTGTAAAGCAACCCAAATCATTTACTATAAAACAACATAAATCATTTACTGTAAAACAACCCAAACCATTTACTGTAAAACAACCCAAACCATTTACTGCGAAACCCCCCAAGCCATCATGTCTTCACTGTGATGCGTCTCGGCACGAGTAACATCGTACCAATTTTGCCACGGGCTAGACGTCTGAGTCGTCGTTATGTCTAAAAAGTCCGACATTGCACTCGTCGGACTATAAAATTAGTTAGCAAAAGTCATCAAAACACTTTAAATGGCCTCAAGCCAACTGCAATATTGACTTCTAATAAGTTTTCTTCATGAACAAGGTCTTGCAAGAAAATTCTGAATTCAGTTTTTGTCTTTGAAGTTCATTAGGGATTGTTCTTTACGAATGCGAGTCCCATTAGCATTATTTTGACGATCTTTCTGAGTGAGAAAAGAATCGTATTTAACTTTCTCTCACGTGACCGCTTTTTCTGAATTTTCGACTGCGCTCGAGCTCGTGGTAAAGTTTCTTTAGTCCGGAAATTCCCTTACATCCTCCTTAGAAAGAATCTTTCTTTGACTGACGGGAATTTTTAAGCTCTTAGACATGTTATCACTGCAGTCATTAGAACTTTACGCAAAAATTATGCGATTTTTAAAAATCAATCGATGGTTCATGACCCTTGAGTATCTGCATAAGCCAAAAAAATTAAATGAAAATCGGTCTAAAAGTGATCGAGTAATGCTGGTGTGGCTTTAAATAGTCAGCTTTTGTGAACCCCAATGTATGGGCTTCCTTATCTTCAGCTGACCTCTTACTTTCGAAGCGTAATGTGTCACTCCATGTAAACATTTTTGTGACTCGAAGCAACGAGCTATCGTGAACCGCACTGCACGCTTCTCTAGTTCCCAAAGCTGCCAACACTTGCATGTTTTTCACGCGCTTTGTAAAAGAATTGGCCACGGTAAACAAGTCGCAGCGTCTCGGGACGACGCATCGTGAGCACTCCGCAAACACGCGGTGCCTGCTGCACGCACTCGCTCCCACGAGTGCCAAAATAGCTCGCACGTATCAACTAAGCATAGGTGATAAATCTCCTCTTCTGATGTTTCTCCTTGGTTTTCACAGGACACCTTGGATAAGGTCTGATTGTTACCTTTGGAGAAGTGACACGCAATTGATTGTAAAAGTTCATAAATAAGACTACTTCTACTGCAGCTTTTTAGGTAAAAGGATTCGGGTCAGACTGGCTGAACGGAGTAAAATCATAGTGGAATGTGCGCTTCTCATTTACTCAAATTAAATCTTTGTTTTTAATTAATAGGTCTCGGAGTAGAATAAAGAATTACTGATACTTTTGTTGCCCTGTTTCATGGTGCTTTCCGGAAAACAAATCAGCAAAAAAATGGAACATTTATCTTCTTAGCTAGCGCTTAGCAATATTTTAAAATAGTGCAGAAACATATTTGATATCATAAAAATGATCGATAATCTTGGAAGATCAATCTAATTTTAGTATTTGTACATGAAACATATCGATATATTTTTTAGTGCATAGATGTATATAACGACTGTTTTTGCCGTATATCACGTCAGCGTAGGTGTTTCTTCAAAAAATGGGACATTCCTTTTGTGTTTGACGATGAGTTATTTTTGGAATACATGTTGTTATTAAATTCACGATCAAAAATGTCACGTAACAGGACGCGACCAGCCTTCTTTATGTCTTTTTAACCACGGGTGGTTAAAATTAGAGTACAATGCAGCTCTTTTTATAGCCTTAGCCACATTATTCCTGTTCGTTACAAATTTGATTGAGGAAGGGTCTCCTTACTTTTCAACTCGGTCAAATCTATTTAATTCATCCTTTCAATACACGTGAGAAAATTTGAGCAGACAACAGTGAATTCTTCAATAAGTCGCGTTCTCCAGTGAAAATTCGTGCATGTCGACGTCGATACCAGTATTTGAAGTTTTTTGAGCGAGCATGAACACCTAGATTTTAAAATCATTTTTGCACTTATGATTTTATATTTACAATTACACAATTGTAAATGGAACCTAAACAGGAGGCCTAGGAAACTAATGCCTATCCTCCTCATGTCTATAGTCACAGCTGAGCTTCAAAAGCAGCGACAGTTATTCATGCTAAACAGAATTGCAAATTGTAGCTGAATATATTAACCTTAAAAGAATGTCAGTTATACCAACAAAAGTTGACGTCAAGTTCAAATCAATTCCATTTTTTCTATCATACTTTCATGTAGCTATGTCTAACTTGGTTTCATTTTTCATGCTATTAAATGAAAACACTTTTGACTGGGAATTTTCTGTCACAAGATTTGTTTCATTTGAAATTAATTGAAACATTTCTGAAAATTACCTCTTTAAAGAAAGGACTCAATTAAACACTAGAAAATCAGCACTGGTTAGAATTGGCTTGGTGGTTAAAGTGAACTACTCCGTGCTACCAAAAAAAGTATTTTCACAATACATGTACTGTAGGAGGTCCAGAAATGCAGCAGTAAATTTCATCTTTGCTCAGAGCTTAACGGTTCTTTGTCTAAACTTTCTCTTTTGGAGTTAAGTTCTAAGTTCGGGTAAATTATTTCTATGACCGTACTGATGGTGAGCTTAATCGCATTTAAATACAACTATTCTCGATGAAAGCTCATTATGAGCACCAATCTTCCTTGGCATCACCAAACTTCAATCATTATGAGCACCAATCTTCTTTTGTCTCATCAAGCTACAATTATTACAAGCATCAATCTTCTTTCGCCTCATCAAGCTATAATTAATAGGAACATCAATCTTCTTTTATCTCATCGACGTTCAGCAAAATCGTTCAGAATTCCAATTTAAATCAGTTCGGTTAAATGCGGTGCTCGTTTTAGGATGCGTTTAAATGTCATCACTTTCACGGAACTTGAAGGAAGAAATAAGTGCGACTGAATGCCTAGTACAAGAGTACACAACTGTGACCAGAACAGGTCGCACTGAGAGCGTTCATACCGGAAATTGGAGTCCGGAACGTTTCCAACACACGCTTTGTTCTACTCTAAATTTGATCCGGCCTTTCCCTTTGGGCTTCTGTAATTTATAAATATTGAAGAGGACAATTAAAAACATTTTGAGTCAAGCGTTTAAAGGGTATAGATCTTCCATCAAAACTCAACATCTGTAACGTCGTGTGACAGTACTTCGATAACATTTTGTCGTCAGTTTTTTTTTTTTAAATTTGACATAAAGTAAAAAGTAAATAGATTATTTCTAAATGTACTTTTTAACGGTGACTGAAGACCAGGCAGCCATCATATCGACAGATTAGGGGGAGGGAAAATAATATTGAGAAAGTTGGATTTGAGCACAACATTCGAAACAAATAACGAACAAACTAAATGAATTTAGGGCTTTTGGGAGCATTTGTGAAATTGCCGGCCCATTGTCTGTTCACCAATATACGGACATTGAAACTTTAAAAAATATTTTCGTCAGTTGGTGGCTAGAAACTTAATGGTAAACGAAAGATATAAATTAAAGCTCATATACTACTATGGTGAGAATACACCCACATGACCTGCAGCGCTATTGCCACGTTTTCTCAGCTTTCATGACAGGCAAATCTAACCCAGCATGCAACGGGAGCGATGATTTAGATCGACATGCCTTACGAATCTGGTGAGCAGCCGTCGGTTTTAGGTGGAACTCGACCCGTACCAGCCCCGCAGCACCAGGCCAAAATAATAGGCCTAAGCGTCTTCCAAAAATTCCCTTGTATGCCAAGAACTGTCATGGTGTGCATTTTTTGCTAAAAATTGTGCGGAAGAATTTTGGCAGCAGCTTGAAACATTTTATATTAAAGTTTTCTGACGGCGTCGTAACCCGTAAGAATACAGGGGATGGAAGATGTTGGATTTTTTTTCTTGCTATACGCCAAAAAAAAGAAATATGTCAGGAATATTTTTTGCTAGAAAAGACAGAAAGTAAGACCGTTCGTATAGTGATAGTTGGCTAAAAATAAAATGTACCATTTTGTAACTCATTAAGGCTAAGCCCTATGAGTTGGTGCGTAAATGTAGTTGCAAACAGTCTTATGACTTATGATGGCAAACGGTCATGATTGGATCTTAAAGCTGAAATCTAAAAATATAAAAAGTTGATTTGTCAGAAATGCAATATTCTCTATGTAATCTACACTTTTACATTTGCGAAGCAGTTCTTCTCCATCTCTTCAGTTCACATAGACTTGATGTTACATTAATATCAATTAATACATCGATAAAACCCAACAAAGGGTAGTTGGGTATATCATGTTTAAGTCATACCACACATCTTGTATTAGGTTCGTCTTCTTATTCAAGCATTCCTCCAGAATATGATTGTTCCGCTAGTTAAACGTATGCTTGATTCCTCTGTTACAGACACCTGATTTTAGAATCTTACAATGCATTTAATGATCCCAACATTTTAGGAATTCATGAGCCTCTTCAGGCAGAATACTTACCAGTATACTGATAGGAAAGTTTTTCTCCTTGTGTCAACCGTAAATAAGTAATATTTGACTGCGTTAACCGTTGTATGGCAACGAATTAACACAAAGAAATTCATTTTCCACTTTTTGTCAACACGTAGACTACACTTCAGCAGGCATCGAGGATAGAAAAGATCAAATTAGAATGGTTTCGAGGGCTCTAAATGCTGAGAATTTCATGCCAAGTTCCTCTACATGAAGCATATGTGAAACATGAATGAAACTGGCAGTGATAGAATTAATTGTACGTAACTTCAACAGAGGAGAGAGAGTAGATGAAGTCTGCGCCGATTCATAACCGACTGACCTCTTACTCATAAACATTTTACGACGAGGATCAAATCATGAAATTCTAAGGTAATTGCGACTCTCTTGTGACTCTCCGCTGTTGCAGTTACAGTTTACGGTGATGACTGTTATTGATTACGATAAAGATGGACGCGCAGTTCAAACACTGACCCCGGTGAGATAAGCTCTGATCCCCCACAGCTACAAACTGTAGTTCTGCACGACACGTCCTCGTTTGTGCCAGGTTTCGTGTGTCCGTATGATTGTTGCCGACTCCGATGTTTGCGCTCTATTGACCGAAGCTGGCAATCATGCGTACCCATTGTTACGCTTCTAGGGCATCGTCTGCAGACGTTCTCAACGAAGGGCGGTTGTACGGAGTGAACACGGCTCAGAGAAATCCTCCGATTCTTGCAACGCTTTATAGGAATTGAAGAATTTAGATAAATGGCTTCACGTGCTGGCCTTTACATGGTTCAATCTAGTTATTACCTGAGTGCTTCGCCTCATCCAAATAATTTTGCTAAACAGTTTCAACTTGTTTTCGTGGTAGTAATATTTAACAGTATTTTTTAATGAAATTCAGAAATAATTTCTCATAACATATATATATATATACTTTTCATGAGTAGTGTGAAAAATTTTTAGTAAAAGCTTATCTTTAGGGTAAAATCAATATCAGGATATATGAGTCATTACACTTGCCGTCACTTGAGCAAGAGATCGAGGAGCTGAGCTGCAGCTGGTGTGCGGCTCTGATGGACCATCAATTGAATAGCTGAAAAAAAAATATTCACACTGTAAAAAAATTTAACCGTAAAGAAAGCGTAATGTGGATTTTACCACATCTGCAATTTATTTCCCTTAGTGACACGTGCATTGAGAAACAGGAAATAGACCGTAAAATTGTAATCGAAGTCCCAGAATTGGCTCTTTGACTACAGCTGGAAATTCATTATAAGGTGCGACGGTAAAAAAAGAGCTGCGATAAACTGAAGTTAAAGAATTTATTCTAACCGCTTGCGTCTCGTTGATCATTCAATGGATTCAAGCTGCATAACGCGCTTGAAAAATACTCATATCGAGGCCAAAGAGCGTCCATTTTTAGCTTGACGCAGATGGGTTATTTTAGTTTGAGCTTGGTCTCTATCAAGTGTAAAAATTCGGATTTTCAGGTACCGAGAGAAATGTTTAAAAACTCATATCAGTGTTTATTTGCAAGTAGATTTATTCGAAATTGATGTTTATATTCCTGTCACCAACCCCTTTTGTTTTGTATTGAACGGAGGGTATCGAATATCCAACATTAAAATCAATGCCTGAGAATTAATTAAAGTCATAGTTTTCACTTAGATTAGTCTGCAATTATAAAAGATTAAACGCATTGTACTGAGAATACTAACTAAACTAAAATTATAAATCTTTTCGTGAAACAAATATCACTTAACTGAAGCAATTAAAAATAATATATTTAATTAAATTTTCACTCATGTTGAACATATTTTCTGCATCAGATGAAATTTTTTGAGTTTCCCTCTTTTTCATGTTTTAAATTTTCCCGATTCTATGGCGCACTGTGTGTACGTGAAAGGTAGAATAAATAATCTGACGTCAGGCTTATCAATATTACTATCGCTTCAGCCTCCCTTCGATGAAATGCCTCTGCACAGAAGATAGATCTCCTTTTATTCAACGACGATCGAAGAAGGCTATCCAGTGACGTATCAGCCAATAGTGTAGGGTCGCCCCGAGCCACTCCGGTATTGAGGTGGGAAAACTCTTTGCTTCACCCTCACAGATATAGATAAAATCGATAAGAAAGTCTTTTAATACCGTTAGTTAGAATTATGCTTTGTTTTGAACGTGAATTTTCATGCCACTTGAAAGCTTCAATTATCTTTATTTACGGGCATATTTCAGGCTTCATGTTGATGACAGTCATCAGTTAACGAGAGTACAGGGCTGCATTATTTACGTAGCGAGGCATTCATCATCCCCTAGTCGATGTAACTACAACTGCTCCTGTAGGCAGCAAGGTGACAAGACTTGCAGCATACTGTTGAGAAATTTTCTTAAAATTAGCTGCTTTAGTCGATGGTAATTCGCACTTAAAACAGGTCGTATGCCTTCACCCAGCAGGGATTCATGTTCAACAACCCGTAGGTTAAGGAATGTTTGTATCTCAACCGGTTATAGATAAGTTCATGTGCAATAATATATTAAAACATGAATAACCCATCCTGCATGCGACTACTTGTAAATCGTTCTCAATATATTTTTAGTTCAATTTTTGTTCTAATGCTAGCAAACGGACGGTGGTGAGTATCAAAATAAACAATAGAAACCGTTCCTACGGAAAGCGAGTATAACTGGAAGACAATAACCGCCAAATAAAATTTGACGGCTGCAAAAAGTATTCTGATGAGACATTTCTGTCATATGTTTTCTACTAGGCAAACATAATGCTATGAAAATCATACAGACAAACATTCAGGTGTTGTTGGCTTGGGAGATTTGTTCTGATAGTGCGCTGCTAATCCCAGGAAGCTATTTTTATATAGATGCATCATACTTTTGTTGTGGCCAGTCTTCCAAGAATAGAATTTACCTACAATATAATTACAAGATGGTGAAATGTTACCTGCAGCAGCGAATCGCCCTCTGTTTGAAACTTACCTAAATTTAGAGGGGAATAAAATTATTATTATTCACTCCGGTAATGAACTTTTTCCTGAGTCGCTGAAAATTTCTTGAGTTAACTCTCTGTGCCCAGATCTTTTGGGACTCACCTGCCCACGTCACGTGACACCGTTTGCGGTGAGGTGTTGACTCGTGAGCTTAGATCGAGTGCGCGAATTTTGATAGCAGCACCAGCTACTGACATCGTTTTGCTCGGTGTGCTTCTTCATTATCGACTCGACAGAACGCAGTGGCACGCCACGCTTCTTTGGAAGCTTCTTGGACCCATTAGCTACTCTTCTCAGGAAAAAAACATTGCTTTCCATATGAGCGACATCAAGGTTTCCGTTCGATTAAGTGAGCGATGATAGTAAGCAAGTTATTTTTTGAAGGTCTTTACTCTATACTATAGCATCATCTCCAAAAAAATATTTACAGAGTTGAATGATCTCATATACACAGTCTCGTGCAGCGGCGAGCGCCAGGGCTAGTGCCCCCTCGTCGCGGTGCACTCCAGCAGCCGCACCGCTCGGCACCAGCGATTGTTACACTATGAGGGCACGCCGATTATAAACGCATTGTACTCCAAAATTTCAATTTTTAGAAGTATGGATTATTTTTAGATCGAGTTTGGCTGAGACACACATTGCAATATTCAGAATTTCTTTATTGTAAAAATATATGAACTCATCTCATGCGAGATCAATGAAGTTCTAAAGCTTAGCTCGCAACATTTTGTATACGTTGGTTTATTTAAAGCTTCATGTGTTTGTTTAGTATATTGTCCACATTACTTCACAATGTTCTACAATGCTCTTTCCACTTAGCTATTTTTAACATTTACATCTATCATTTTTGTTGCGCAAGGGTTATCATGAAAGACAAGCAAAAATGTCTAATATATGTTACATAGATACCTATCGAGAAGGACAGTTCAAAAATTAAAACATTTTTTTTGAGTGATCTCATAAGAGAACGCTGGAATATAAGGTTTAAATAGCAAACTCAATGTCTTTAATTGTGAATTCTCCATGAGCCTTCCTGCTTTGATTAATATTTTCTCACGTATGAATCACAGTCCTGTTCTAAATTATTGCTGTTATTAATTACTTTGTCATCCATACACCCTTATGCAACTAACCTCATGCCACAGAGAACAGTTTGAAGCATGTCCAGCGCGCCTAGAACGCGTGTACATCATTTGTCATAACAGTCCCACTCTAATTAATAACAATCTGTAACATATGTTAAATAACAATGTTTGAAACTTCCCCGTTAGCTCACTAAGGACATGTAGACAGATCACTTCGATTCCATTCAAGAAATACTTGAACATATTTCCTACTAATCAACCTTACTCGAGTATCGAAATGTTGAGAATTATTACTTCTATATCATTCGTTGTTATCGGATTACCTTCAACAACGACAACTCACAGCGAGTAGTTTGTCCCCAGTAATTTGTCAGTGCAAGTGTTTTCTGCACGGATATGTTAATGTTACCGCCTTGCATTTTATAACATCCAGAGCTCAAGGTCTGGTCCAAAGCTTACTTCCCTCGGCACGTATTCGAAGCAGCGTCAGGAACGTTTACGCTACAGAAATGAAAATAAGCGTCTTATGCGTAGAAAAATATTTTTATTCTTTGTAAGATGATTTCTAGAGAGCGAAGAATCTTTCATGGTTACAATGCCGACTGGGTTATTCAGTGCATTGCAGGTGGTGAAAATAGAAAATGTTGTGGTAGAAAAATAAATACTGAAATAAAACTCCGAGGTATGAATAATACTTTATCCTCGGTTATATTATCCTCGGCATCATGCACTCCTGTAAACTTATTTCGCTGTATCTTTATTTTGGCGAAAAAATAGGTACAAATATGCACCTCGATTATCCATGAACATAGCATAGCAGATATGCACCCTATAAACATGTACGTCTGCTAGAACATAACAAATTGTGAATAACAGACATGTCTGTTTTTTATCCGCATGTAAGTGGTGGAAGCTGCTCGTGCTTCTTGATTTTCTAATGAATGCACGCGCTGATGTTTGTTTCAGTTACGACGCCCGGCCTGGCAGAACAGCCCCGTCGCACTGGCGGTCGGGCCAGATCAGCCCACGCTCCAGGTTCGACCCCGCCAGGTACACCCTCATCTTGCGGGACATCGCGCTCAAGGACGCCGGCCATTACAGCTGCTCGGCCCACTACAGGACGGGACCTACCCTGACTGCGTCTGCCACGCTAGATGTGATAGGTAAGGTCGCAAATGGTGTTAATTTGCCTGTTTAATTTTGTAACCGAAGCTCGGCAAGTCAGAGGGCTTTGGATGATTCAAGGAGACTGTCGTGCTGTGAGAACAGTAATCAATTGTGAATAATAAATAGGAGTAAATAATTGACACTGAGGATATTAGGAAGAATTGAGTGATTTTATGTAGAATTAAGAAATATCCTTGAGCTGGAATACTCACGATTTTTCCCATCAGAAATTTTGACGGGAAGGAATTAATTTCTATACCAAAGCTCAAAAGTTTCATTCCCCACGCCCGTTGACTTTGTTGCCGCCTAAATGTACAGGTCTTGTCAGGATACACGGGCGTGGGTTCTTATCGAAAGGTATTTCACGCATTGGTGTTGTTGAAAAGCGAGACTGATCTTTGAGCCGAGAGAGCAGCCGTGTCATATAAAGTTTGAAGCTTCACGATTGACAGGTTTTACGCACGGGAAAAGTTCTCGGCAACTTTGAACAGCAGGGTTGTTCATAGTGACTGATAGAATGATAACGAATGGCAGTGGTAGAAAATTTTGGATTTAGGAAAATTTTAATGTTAGCCAAGACGAAGCGGGGGGCTTGACTACAGTGCATAATATTTGATTACGGAGTTATGTATTATAAAATGAAACATTCAAATAATTTTGCTCTGCAATTTGTATAATATTATGGTCTAACTTTGGTACTTTTTACAGAATAATTCATTCAAACGATACTACAAGTTCAGTAAAAAAATTGTACTCTTATTTGTCAAGTTCTTCAAAGTTCGTGATTTTTTTTGTATTTGAGCTGTTCCGTTAAAATATGCAAAATCCCTGTGGATACTAAATATGGTCAAGAAATTTCGTCGCACTAAAGAAGATAGCGTTAAAATTACAACTAAGCTTTGCACCAGCATACCAGCACCAGAAGTATCCAAAAAATTACGCCGTAATCACCGTACTGTAAAATCATTGGTTTTTTTCGGCAAAGATGCAGAAGAACACCAGAATGAGCGCATTTACGAAAGTTATCTTAAAGGGATATTCCCGAAATAGAATAAGAAACGTCCAAAACTTTTTGTTGCTTGTGAAGCAAGTCCAGCAGGGATACTTGTGAGGCGACTGGTGCGTCCAAAGTTCGCCAAGCCACCAGGTGTAACATCCTCAACACCTTAGTTAAAATGAGGATACTCATCAAAAGCCAAGCAAACAAAACCAAAAAAGTCGAATGAGCACAGAGTCACACTGAACTCAATTTCAACAATATAATTTTCACTCGTGAGTTCAGTTCAACCCTCGATAGACCTCGATGAGTGGTCAACTGGTTGGCTGTTCATCCGAATATTCCGTCGCATAACCAAGCAGAACGTACTGCATAGTCGTAGCAAAAAATTTTGAAAGCAGTATCGGGAGTTAGAATCAGAATCTGAAGGTGGCAAGAACAGGTCTTAAGGCAAGAGCTTACTTGTCTTAGAGCGGCTCGACATGAGCGAGCAATTAGGACTTATTTTTTGGCACCTAAGAGCGAGCAATCTTAGGACTCGATCGCACCAGTCGGCACACGAGAACCACATTTTCTGTATATTCCACCGTCGAATATTGAATCGTACAAAACAATAGCTTGTCCCACGTCTCCGCTAAAGGAAAAATTTTAGCAGATGTCAAGATTTCATTCTACTCTTCGCAGCAACGTACAAAATTAAATATCCCAGTCAAGAAATCCATTCAGCGGAAAGCAAACAAGCACACATAGAAAACAGAAAAGCGCATCAGTGCTGGTTAATCTAATGCACCTTAAAACTCGAGGATAATTGCCGCGATTCTCTTTTCTTAACCAGAATTGTGGCATACCGCCGTCCGGCTCAATTTACACAAGTACCTCGGCAGACGCTTTAGATCGCCGCCAACGTGCGCACGTAGGGGATGTCATCGCGCACCAGTACAGACACGTACGTAGCAATCCCTGCAATCGCCACAGCATCAACATCTGTAAAATCCAGCCAGAGAATATAAGAGACCTTCAGAACTCTTCAAGTATCTGAAAGATGAAGCGATTAAACCCGAACGAGATCTAAGACCTCAAGGATTACTTCAGCTGTACCGTCATCGAGGGTGACAGCGCCCAGCTAGAATACATTGCATACGTATGGTTATTTCAATTTAGATTTACCAGGTGTATTTCAAAAGCCCGTTTTACTGACTCTCTTCCTTCCTAGTGTACTACCCAACTGCACCAGCATTTGGAGTAAATTGAGTCATTGTCAAATTTTGATATTCAGTGGTGAAGTGTTCCCTTGGACACATCATAACACATTACACATCATAATATCACCCGAATTCTATTTGCACAAAATGAGAATCTAAAAGTTGCACGTGCTCAAAAGTTGCACATATTTCCTGAATTACTGTTGGACTTTTGTCTTGATTCTAACCGAGCTCGTGAGTTTGGTTTTGGATGCGAGGAAAGTGATAAACATTTTTCTCAATCATTATTCCTACTTAAGTATAAATTTTCACAGCTCGATTGGTTGCATGTACATACGTGTATGCACAAACAAAAAGTCTGTGAATAAGCATTGCCGTCTTTAATAGGCTGAAAGGTCGTTGGTAACACAGAAATAATTTCGAAATTTACAGACCTGGTTGAAATTTCCTCGTTAGAGATTTGAGAACTTATCATCCCACAGATATTACTATTGCATAACACATGCTGTTGGAGTCGGTGCGATATTCTGTTAGCACTTTTCTTTCACTTCAAATTCAACCCGGTTCATTTTCATCATTGTCAATAGTCCTAAGTTTTTTTCTGCTTGAGACGCAGGCGTCTGATTAATTGCCAAAGAAAGATAAATGTTTTTGTCATTATTGGCCTCTTGAATTTGGCTGGTCAAAACAGAAACAATATTTAATATTTTTCCCTTCTTAAATGCTGATGTCTTTGTATTCTTCTTGAGCCCTCTTCTATTCTTCCAATAGCTCACACTAAATTTGAATGCCAGTTCTCATAACTTCTTTGGAATTTTATCATAGGCACTCTCACAGATTTTGTATTATGTAGAGTTGAAATTCTCCCGAGGCGGAATGAATTTCTCCTCACTTTAGGCCAACCACTTGCAGTCTCAAGTATTTCTGTTAAAAAGAGGAACTACGAAATGACGTCCTTCCTCAGTACAACACCCATCCTTCCATCCTCACATCGCCACTGCGACAAAAGCCTTGATTCAGGAGCTCGAATGAGCAGGCGGCCTCATCCGACTTACACTCCAGACTAGGCACGTCGTGAATTTTCATCGCTTTCAATTGCTTTCTAAAGCTTTGCGGAGTTTATTGTCCACTATTGTGGAAGCATTGACGGCCTGGGTGTATAGAATTGATGCTAAGTCAAAACTCGGGAATTCAAATTTCCCAGGCACCAAAAAAACTAAACAACTGTGAATGAAAAAAAAACGTAAGCAAGAGCGAGAAGTATATCAGTATTTAATGTTAGCCTTTTTCTCTACAAGAATTTGAAAAAAAACATGTAAGAACAGTTTGTTTACGTGTATGTGAAGCCCGCTGATCAATGTTCCACCACATGTGTTTCCATTATGATAATTGTGAGTGATCTGAATTCACTTTCAGTTGAAAGCCTTCATGCAGTAATAATTTACAGTTGTCGGTTAATATGATACAGATATCATGCTGAAAACTATTCTACAATCCCTTCAAAAATGGACTGATCATTCCCTGATATTCGTCACATAGTCACCATTCACTTTGTTTTCTCATCGCTGTGAGAGGAATGGGTTCACGCACAACGCATCGGCAGCAGTGAAGACAGTACAATCGCTGAAACAGATTTAGGAATCAGTGGATGGAGTATCAATGGACGTGCTCATGAGAAAAAGTTTATTCCAAATGATCATGTGGAGAAGAAAAATGTTTGCAAGTCCTTCGAATATTTTCAAAGGAGAGCGAGAACACAAGCTCCTGAAATTTGGAAATTTAATCTAAAAAACTATCATGATTCTGTTTAATTATTATAAAAAATTAAATTTGAAAGAAAGCCTATAGAAGCAAAATATATTGTTACAAGCCCACGCAAAAGCTTAAAATTTTGTAGTTGACCATTGCAGAAGAGAAGCGAAAATTTCTGGGAGGGCTCACTATGTGCAGAAGGAAGGAGACTCTGAATAGAGGAAGTCTTAAGTGGGCAAGGAGTTATTCACAAAGGTAGGGGCTTGATAAACTTTGTCTTTTATTACAAGCTGGTGCTGGTAATTTTGTTTGCAGTGACCAAGAGTTGCTCGAATGCGAGCTTATTTAGCGCTGCAACTCTCCACAGAAAGCGAGCGTTTCTCACTGTGAAAACTTGTCCAGTTGCTCACAATGGACGTTCATTTTCACTGTTGCAAATTTCAATAGCTGAATTAGTGAGTATATTTGGGCAACTTTTTTAAACATCTGTTGAGCTGTTCACAAGATGTACTTTCAACGTCTCCGATCTCTTCCTGTTTACTTGCAAGACACTTGGAGAACTTCAACAATAAAGTATGGCGGAAAAACCTCATATAAGTGTTTGAAGGGAACGTGAGAACGGGAAGATGGATGTAAGGAATTAAAAATGAAAGAAAAGTGGAGAGGAAAGGAACGCATACGTCGGAAGCTGTGAGAAAGTGCGCTTACAATAATTACTGGTTAAGCAATTGCTGACTGGGTGAATTGCTAGACATAAAATTAAATCTAAGACTAAAAAATTTAAAGATTACAGAACACAAGTAGTCCAATAAATTATTATAACTATATTTTTAGAAATGCATCTGTTCAGTAACTCAAAATCCTTTACGTCCTAAATTGATTTGTCGCTGTACACCAACCTTTTCTTGGTCGTGTATTCGAATCAATGTTTGAAAGTTAGAGAGCATGAGTGGGTTAATTGTATTAACCAGAGGTCTAATTTAAGGGTCATATTTGTTACCAGATGCTGTCGGTTTTTGCCTTATCGTAAAGCGTTGATACTGTGTGATGAGCTCAAGAATAATTTGAAATTAAACTGTAGCAGACACGGTGTAATTTTTTTGCAATAAATCAGTAGGAGAGCAGCTTAGTATAAATGAATTGTCTAAGAAAAACACTTGACAAAAGAAAATTTTTCGATCAAAGACTGATATTGAAATAGCCGCCTGCGTTCCTTCATAACGCCTAAGCTCGGGAAGAATCGTGACTAAATAAGTTGGGCATTGCCAGAGAAGTTAAACAAAAAAATGGCCAACATGGCTGAAGGCCAACATGAACATTGAGAAGGCTGTGGCATCTGAATGTGCAGATTTCACGGAACAAAATCTATAAGATGTATACTTTTTTGAATTAAGACAATTGAAGAGGAACACTTGAGACATTATCAGCTTCAATACGTGCGGAACGCTCTAGAATGCCATCTTCACCTACAAGAAACTTGTCATCATTTAGTAAACTCTGAATGATCACGCGATTCAGTTTTTCGTCAACTTATCTTGGGCTAATCACTTTCACTCATGGAAAATATTCAGAGCCCCGACTATCAAAATGGACGCTATATAAGGCAGCTGACCTGAACCAATGAAACTCAAGGAATTACTACACATTGGAGACAAATACGAAGGCACCGCAATTCCATAATTCAATGCAATATTCGGTGGTACCTGATTCTCAAAAAGTTGAAGCCGTGCACGATGTTGCTCGTGTGACAAAGTGGCTTCGAAGAGACAGGGTGTCTCGCTCTCAAAAAAAAAAGAATGACCCTCAATATGATCAAATTCCCAAGTCGTCGATTTTACTTTCCATCACTTTTTGTTGTCAAAAAGACGTGCAGTAATGACTTGCATAATGAATCTCTTCATGCAAACCTAAAATAAATGGACTCTGAGACAAAATACCCTTGAGATCCACTTCGTCAGCCATTCGATAGTTTTCAAAATTACGTGTGAGAGGAAAGGAAGAATACGTGATAAAGTTGTGGAAGTGTTCTGCGTCCATCGCATTGCTCTTTTTTTAGAGTTAGAGAGTGTAACAAAAAAAAATCCAATTTGTATAACTTCTCAATTGAAGGAAATGTTTTTATATTCTACCTTTAGATTGAATGTGAGAGTCATGCAGGATTATATATGCAGCATCAGTAATAGATTGAAAACATTAAAATTTTATAGCTCTTTCAAAATGCTTAGTGAGACTCTTGGACATATATTTTGCTGGGAAAGATGAACTTGATTTTTGGTGAAATGACACTGATATCTCTTCGTAATGCGAAAATGAAATTGCCTTAGTGTAGTACTCTGAAAAACATTTATATTTTCTTTATAGTAAATTAATCGTTAGCCAAGTCCAGATCAATCAAATTTTGCTGGTGTGAAAGTGCAATGCAGAAAAAATTAAGTAACTTACGACAGAGCGCATCAAAATGGTCAACTGCAGAGCATCAGATCACTGAGGGTTTTGAAGTGTTGGTACGTGAAAAAATGTCTCTCGATTGCTACAGCGCTCGACATGTGTGTGGTAGCTTTGCCTGAGGTGACATGTGGGAGGTATGCATTGGAAATGGATAATGTAGGATATCATCTTCAATCCAATGACAAGTTTTCTATGAACCGGCGACAATATTTCAAGTTGAAGGACCATTCAACCTAAGAATGGCTTACGAACAATTCTCGTGGCTACTTCACTAACAACATGTGGACCTCAAGTTCCTCTGATGTCAACCCTTGGACTATTGCCCTCAAGGCGTGTTTACGAGGGCCTCTAATGAACACAACACCGTCCCTACTCTCACGACAGCCACTGCGGACAAGGACAAATATTTCCAGGAGATCCCTTATTGCCACCGACGAGCGGTGTCACAAGCGCGGAGAGTTTATTCCCACGATGGATGAAATTTTCATCAAAAGATGTGGAACAATAGTGTTCAACTAATGTTGTTGATTATCTCTATTTCTGCTTTGTTTTTCCACAGAAGTTCTTTTCTTCTCAATTTCCAGTCGTGCTGCAGAAATTTTTAGTTTCTTGAAAGAAGTGTGTGGCTGGACATATTTGATTATGAACTTAGGCTTGTAAATGTTTTTGCTTTTGTAAGTAGCGCGAGCAGAGGTTACTTATTCTAATTTGTCGTCCACGGTACATTTGAACAGTGCAAATTGATTTTTATCACCTGTTTAATTTCGAAATTTTAATTCGACCAAAATTTACTCTGACGTCTCATCTAGCTCCAATGAACGGATTACTAAATCAACTTCTAGTTACAATAACCTAAATCTAAAGAATTACATTTGTTTACCACATTTTGTGATTCCTTGAACTTCTTAATTAAAAGAACTAAAATTCTGTCTTAAAATTCAATACAAAACCTACTGAAACGACCTCTAATATACTACATTTTAACGTAAATTTTTCTGAACTCTGTGCTAATGAGGAATTTTGCAACCGAATATCAAAGTAAGAAAGAGATTGACAGAAATTTCACTGATTAAAAATAACAATTGTACCGAGCCAATTTGAATTTTCCTCAGAGCCTCCCAGCAAAGTTTGGATAGAAGACAGCAGCAGCGGCGGCGGCGGCAGTCGCGCTGTAACAACGAGCCAGAACTCATCGGAGGACTTGGTCGCCGGGCCGCTTGTGGAAGGTGGGAAGTATATATAACCCATGCAATCATTTGTCTCAAGCATGATAGAATTAGAAAAACAATTTCGAGTTTTCCTTATTAAATTCACATTTCTAATTGACGACCCGCTGGTGTAAAGTTTGAAGTACTCGTATATTTATCCCATATAACTATTGAAAGAACATTTTCGAAAGTGCCGTTGAAAGTGTTATACAATTAGAAAAAACATTTTCGAGTTTCCCCAGTTCCATTCACATCCTAATTACTGGCCCGCTTGTGGAAGGTTAGAACTATATTATACAGAATTAGAATAAAATCATTTTCCAGTTTTCCGAATTATTTCACATACAAGAATAATTATTTTACTGGGATGACGAATTGAACATACTGATGATTGTTCTTCCTCAGACTCAGTGAGTGTGGAAATGCTATAATCAAAGCCATAATCAAAGGATGAATTAAAGAAAGAACTTAAAAAAATGTGTGAGCATTCCATCACCCGTACCATGTTTGTGTTCAACGACGTGAAACTTTGAAACAGGGATGCCAAAGAACAAATCACTTTCTTTTGGGAAATAGATGAGCTTGCAAAAGGTCTTATATTCGTTTGAAAAAGTGGTTCTAAAATAATGATAAATTCACTCGTACTCCTATTCTTAATTGGAAATTTTACCTTTGATATTCTTTGGATAAAATTTAAACCATGTAACTTTGAAATCACGCTTGACAATCTGACATGTGGTGGAAAAGAAGTATGGCGGAAAGATAAAAAGTGCAGTAATGTTACAGTAGTCATATCGCTATGATCTTGAGCACAAGAGTTGTATCACTTCCTTCTGCCACGGAGAAAAACTCCTTTATATAATGAAAACGCCAGTGAACAGGTCTCTTATTCATTGCATCGTAAATGTATATCAAGCACCTTAACCTCACTACCTTTCAACAAACAAACGTAATATTACCTGCTTGCTTCATCTTACAACACAAACATTAGAGTCTAATGTGAATGTCTGAAACTTGTTTGATTATTTTTATTTGATTTGTGCAGGCGGCACCTTGAGACTTACGTGCTACGCTCAAGGTGGGCACCCAGCGCCGCAAATTACGTGGCGGGATGGTGACCGCTTAATGGATTCATCTGAGCCAACAGAGCGAGCAGATGAACGGGAAAAAGTATTGTATAGAAGTGAAAACGTGAACGATGACCAGGTCGACATAATTGCAGTTGACAGAGTTGCGAGTAATGTTCCTGAAGTAAAAGAGACGCTTCATAATTTCCGGCACAGAAAGGACAACAAAAGAGAACTTCAGGGAAGGGGAAATGCGACGCAACTTTACCGGATGCGAGATGTGAAAAAGAGAATCAATGATGATCAAGAAAAAAATTCAGTACATTTCCTGGGAATGCCTGGGCTGCGAGTACCCAGACAAAATAAACATGTTCATAACACGGGAGGAAAATTCGAGAAACTCTATGGCTACGGCCGGAACGAAGTGGCACACATTTCGACCGATTTACGCACGAAGCCGCCTGGAAATTTCCTCCTTGATTCTAATGAGGCATTTGGTCGACAGCAGAAAGGCAGAAAAGCAAGGGATACCGACAGAAATAACGAGCGCCGTATCCCCGTATTAAGAAATAGCGAGCCCCGTATCCCCGTATTAAGCGAAACAGAAAAGGAAAATTTTGCCGAAAGTGACAACAAAGCTTCTGTCATAAGTTATATTAACTTTGGGAACTTTCTAATCTCCTCGAATCCGCACTCTCCTCATGAAGAAAAGGTCATGAATAAGGATGAGAAACTCAGAGAAAAACTCAAGCTATACGAAGAATTATGTTTGGACGAAGAGCTAGAGAACATCAGCAACGTCTTAACAAACATTTTCAAAGTTCATTGCATGTACGTGGACTATGGCAAAAAATGTCAGGGTAGACATTTATTTCCAATCATAACATTGAAAAAAAATTATGTGGGAACATCGTATATGAAGTTTCTTCAGCCTTGTTCGCGAGCAGCTCTTGACAGGAAAACAGGAGCGTCCGTCCACGATGCAAGTAAATATTTGTATGTATCAAACTATAAGCATTTCCCTAGACAGTTTGTCACAAAGTCTCGAGTCAGAGGTATGGAAAACTCTCGAAAGGTATCATTGTTTCGCTTTAAGGGTTTTAATATATTTCCCATGACAAAGAAGAATTTTCCCTTCAACTCTACAGGCTTTGATCGAGTCAATGTTAGCAATTCGTTTTTGACAAAAATTCTTAGCCTCTACGAAGGTCAAAGTATAGTGCCTGAAGGTAGAGTAGGTACAATACCAATTTTGACAGAGAGGAGAATTTCAAGAGACTCAAGAAATGAAGGAGAGAGACGACAAAGTTTAAACTATGGTTCTTCACAATGGAAAACTTCACTCTTTACTGCGACTAAGAAAGCTTTACCGAGTTTTGACACTCGTTCTCGTCGGTTAAGAAATTTCGTCGCTCACAATAGCTCTCGAAGAGCGAAAACTCTCCATTCACCAACGTCGGACTCCCAAACGCAAATACCGAACGCAGACGCTTTTGACACTCAGATGTCGTCAAGATTCTTTGCGTCGAGGAAGCGACGTAGAAGTCTCTTAACGCAGCATTCAAATTCGCCTATTTCTCAAACACGAATTTCCAATGTTCTCAAAGTTGAAGACGGGCGTCACAGCAACAGTCTGGTGGTGGAGGCCCTTGGCAGGGAAGATCTTCAACGAATTTTTACTTGTAGCGTCACAAATTCCAACGCCACGGAAGCGATCGTCAGAACAGCCACTTTGGACATGATTCGTAAGTACAATAGAGTTTTATGATTACTTCGGTAGATATTTGCTTCGTATTCTTCCATCACAGTCCTTTTGTCTGTGAATTTTGTATGTGCCACATCATAAATAACAAGCAGCCCTTAAAAGTGTCGTCATCAGAATTGGATTTTATAACTTGCTTAGCTACGCAAAAACTAAGCAGTAGTTGTGTACATAATTTATGCATACTCAAAGTATAGCAGCATATTGGTAGTTGTATAGAAAATATATCACTGCTGTATAAAAATTAAACTGTTCCCAGTTTGGATGGTGAACTCGAAAACAGGATTTGTCGGAAAATATATTTTTGTTCGCCCCAAGTTAATACAATACCATAAACAGTAAAGTTTATACAATACCATAAGGATTTCATCAGTGTATAGTTTGAAGAACAAGCCCAGTAAAATGACAAAACACAGTTACTGAATTCTTGGACTAGGCTACCATTTTGCATATTCGATGATCATCAATTTTGCTCATGCGCATGCTCTAAAAGCTTTTTGAGAGCAAGGTCCATGCATGACCATTCTTCTCACAAAAACATTCGAAATTACTAGTTGTTGGAGCAAATGGTAACTTTACTTAGTTCATCCCGATGGTTCGCATTTCTTTAGAGCATAAGCTAGTGCTAGGATTTAATATGTGGAAGTGCTGCAAATGCTTTCTCATATTTGATCTCGGTTTCGCAATCTTGCCTTGGCGGGGCGTGTAAACGACTGTCAAACTTTCCTAATTCCGATCTCGGCGCTTTTTAACTAGCTATTGGCCACCGAATGGAATCGAGAATGTTATTGAAATTGGAAGGAGAATCGCTGTAAACTGCTTGTCATCTGACTTTAGCAGCTTGTGCCCCTCCTTCATTCACTTGATACATTTTTCTCAAAAGTGTTCTTTAGAATCTCCAAATGCAATATTCTCGAGGACGGAATTTCGCTAGCCATTTTTGGGTCCGTTAAACCAGTATAACACATCCATATTTGTTTCCTCCATTTCTTCTGCCCTTCCATGTTTCTCCCACAATACAAGGTCTACCATAGAAGATTCTTATGAATAATACAGGAGGTAAATTTGAAAAACTTGTCCATAAATGGTCTTGATCGAATTGTGGGGCATAAACTGGCATAGGATAGGTTGACAGGAAAGCGTTTTTTTCGGGTTTTAATTGCACTCTGAATGTAAGTCCCGTATGAACACGCATGCAAACATATAATATTACTCATTAAATTTAAACTACATACGTATGCATAAAATGCAGCAGTGAACGCTAAAA
This sequence comes from Orchestia grillus, assembly GCA_014899125.1. Lineage (NCBI taxonomy): Eukaryota > Metazoa > Arthropoda > Malacostraca > Amphipoda > Talitridae > Orchestia > Orchestia grillus. The sequence goes on along the minus strand of VOMN01024091.1, from coordinate 35,052 downwards.
ATATAAAATTTATTTAAATACTGAATATTAAATACAGTATTCAAATGCAGTTGAATACTAAATACAGTATATGTATTAAAACAATAATGAATACCCATCAAATGCATTTTTACTTCTCAACTTCAAACACTTTCATAATGTTCAATAATGAAATGGATGTTCAGAGTAATAATAATCATGTTATCATTATCCACATATGAAAATATAAATAAATTACAGCTGTGATAGAAAAAATGTAAAGATTATGAGGCGAATGTTTACCACCTTCGTACTTTTACTATTAGACCTACCAGAAAATAAGGTTCCATGATATGAATTTGAGAATATCTAGGGAAATGAAAGAAACTCATTTGTAATTTATTCACTTAATTAGAGTATTGGTTCAAAGTGAAACATACGTCCGTTAACTAGTACAACGAGTTGATGATTGATGACATGGTGTAGGTATCTTAGTTACAGAACATATGAGTATAAGCATCTTTTATCCGAACGTAATAAAATCAACTGTTAGACTGTCTTGTCACTGAATTTATTCCTGTGCTCTATTAACGTCAACCTAGCCAGAGAAAACAATCTCTCGACTGGAGCAGATTATGGTAGCGTCGTACTTTACCTACGAAACAACTTAAGTATCACGGGATGCCTCCACAAACTTTCAATGCTCTTGTCACTGTCGTTGAGGTAGATCATCCCCATCACTTATATTTTCACCGTTGACTCACCAGATGAGATCTTTTCAAAGCCCAAGTAGTCATCTCCTTCAGATGAGCTTGCCTCTTTTTGTGAGCTAGTATTACTAAGTGGAGAGTGAAATGAAGATGCCGAGCATATAAAGCCATTTTTCAGGGAAGTAACTCTGTTCCCTATGTCGCAATTTTTATAAATGTCCATCCTGCTCAGCTTGAAAAAGAGATATGTGGTAGTTGTCAGTACTGCATCATGTACGTCTGGGTCATCATTTAATTGAAGGTACGTTCCAAATCAAATCGCGGGAAATGTGTTTACTCGCCCTTCCTTGACTTCACCCGGTACAAATTGTTGTATTTGAACGAATCCAAGTGCATCCGACTGTATCCAAGTGTACTCATGCATCAGGAAATAAATGAAAAATTTACTGGAACATAGCTCGTGTTGGTCGAAACATGCACCGAAGGGGGGTTAATTAAAGCAGCGCCTGGCGTTGCTGTCGGCACCGTAGGGACAATGACGTCAAAACCACTACGATAGAATGGTCAGTAAATCAAGCTGCAGATTTCATTGAGGAAGCGGTAAAAGCTGGTCCTCAATAAATTGAGTGGCTTTACATAAGCGGATATCATGATGGAAAGCAGATCGAAGTCCAAGTTTTTACAAACTAATACAATTGTCCTAAAATAAGTGGCCTCATTGTTATTGTCAAAACGGTACTTAATCCGCAAATACGCTTCGTAGTTAAAATGTATTTATCAAAGGTGCCATAATACACAGGGTGTAGCGGTAAATGAAGACCCCAGTTGAACTATGAATTAAAACCTTATATGCGTGGGAGAATTGAGCATAATACAAATCATATCCTGAGTAAAACTTGCTTATTTATTGATGTACTATTAATTCACTCTATGTATGATCACTCAACATGGATGACCTACTGAATACCTCCTGCTTTTTAGAGGAGCGACTAGAGCTCACCACATGCACCCGTTTGAGTGGTCGAAATCCTGGCTTGATGGCCGCAGGAATTGACCAGTTTTGTGAAGTTGACCCCTTGACACTTTTTCAACTCCACCCCACGGCCTAGAATTAAAGGATTCGATTCTGGTGAGCCAAGCGGTCTTATATCATGTACGAACACTGACATTTTTTTCGTTGAGGATCGGTCCTGGACAGTTTTGACCCCTATAAGCGGGGGCTGAGTCTGGAACGAACATAACTTGCTTTGGATCGTAGCACTTCTTAATCCGTGGTGACATGACGGTCTCTAAAATCTTTGTATACTTAGTTGTACTGAATTTGAGTTCTGCATTGATAAAATGAGGATTAAGATTTTTCTTGCCATAGCTTGCAACAAGTGCAAACACCAAGAATATCCCTTCACACAAATACCAGCAAGAAGATATGAAAATTACTATTTAAAATAGTTCCAATTAACCATGTGCACTCTGTCAGTAAACATTTATTTTGCTTATGTTCTTTTGTCTTATTAGATATTGAAATGGAATGAAAGAGTCTTGTTAGGTGCATCAGAACTATTGGAAAAATCGTGGAAATCGATGAAAAAATATTACTTTTGAACACGTGAAAATGAGATGGCCTAGAGAATGACAATTACTTTAATAAGGAATACGACGGTGATGGTTTTTTTTGAAACTTGTATTCAGCAAGTTTACCCTAGATAATTACAACGCACTATGCAGCATCGTAGTGTGATTTCCAAAATAATTTCTAAATTATGTTCCAAAGTACCAATACTCTTTAATTCACATACAGTACAGTTACAAACATGCGGTATCAGTTAAAATTGAAAACATTGGGCTTCATTAGACATAGAAGACTCGTTTTGGAAAGTATCGTTTCGCAGGTTTCTCGTTTCTCTTTTCCAGTGTTTCTTTTTTACATTTCTTGATTTTCTTTTTTTCCTTGTTTATCTATTTTTCATGTTTTCCCTTTTTTCCTGTTTTTCATTGCTCTTGAGGCTCGTAACTCTAGGGCGGGTGGACGGCAACTGGACGAGTACATTCAGGGGAACAGGAGAGGAAGGCGGCGGGAGGGGGTGAGAGGAGGGAGGGCAGGGAGGGACGACACGGCCAGAAAAACTCCCGGGGAGCCAGCGGTTGATTATTTGACAAATTTTTCGATCACAGTTTTGTACCTTGGACGAACGGACGCGGTTGTGGCGCCTCAAAATGGGGTGACTGTAAATTGCGGTTGAAACTCATTGAATTATTGATAAATCTTCGCATTTTGTCCCCGAAGGAAGGTTACCGGAATACTTTTAAACGCGTCGAATGTAACGAGTATGTTGTAAGCCAGCTTTTGGGAGCAAGGCCTTGAAAAATTGTCAATCCTTTTCAGTTTTCTCAGAAAGAAGATAACTAGGAGATAGTATATTTCTTAACGTGAAGTGATCTCGCTGAGATTCTTTCCAATCGAAATACCACTAATTAATAAAACTAGACTATTTTTTGCTGTGGTGAGGCATGAGAGATTGAGAGTGCCGGAGAGAATCTACCCACATAATAGTTTCTGCAAAGTTAGGGCGTTTCTAAGCATTCGTCGTGAACATTCGCTCAACCAGCAATGTTCAGAGTGCAGTGAACGTTGTATCACACCAAGAAAAAGCACACTTTATGATTTGCTCATCAGAAGAAGTTTACCGCTACTGTTGGCTTGTGTTTTCTGCAGCTGCGCTAAACTCGACAAAATAACCAAGTACGCTCGAAACGCATTCTTTTGTGTCACTATTTCATATTCTTTCTTCAATTGCATTATTTGCCCCTATTTCGAAACTGCTACCTTTAATACGATGAAAGTTTTTAAGCTGTAAATTTTGTAGAGCTTTTTCACTTTAAATAAGAATACGTCAACCTAGCCCTATCACAAAATCAAAGCAGGCTCAAAGTAAAAATCTGTGACCAAAAGTAAAGCGTCAGGGTCTAAGAGAACAAAGAAGCTCACAAAATAATGCTGACCCTGCACGCTTGATGTTTTTGCAGAGTAAAGGAGGCCGAATTAGGGAGCCAATGAGCCTTTCCCTGTGCGAAATATTTTGCAATTTACATATTTATCGTTCTAGAGAATAATGTCAGGTCATACTACGTGCTCGGTTTAAACTTCATGTGTCTGATAGCCCACGCGCTCAAAGTGAGTGGCTCATTTTTTGTTCACTTTCGGCTTAGTTTGCATATTTGCAAGTTAATTTAACTTTAGGATTTTAGGCATGTGACACTTCGTTAAGGGGACGCAAGCTAGTACAGTGTGTGAACCTTATTTCCCATTGTTGCACATTGTAGTATATAGTTCGGGTACTAATGTCAAATGAAATTTTTACGTAAATTGAATTCAACTACCGTTAATGAAGAGTTTGGATGCATAGAGACTAGGGCAATCTCTAATCTACCGCGAGTCGGAGCTCCTCGCACGATCACGGGCCGCTCCCGACGCTGTGTGCTGCGTAAGGTGACAGATGAGCCCATGACAACCCGTACATGCCCACAGAAAAAACTGGAATTTCAAGGAGTTGACGTCAGTTGAAAAACGGTTACTAGAAAACTCCATCGAACCGGTCTATAGGCTCTTCTTCTTACAACAAACCATGTGAAGAGCCGCTTAACGCTTGCCAAAGATTATCTTGTTTACGGAATTGAATTTTGGAAGCGGGATGCATGGTTCGATGAAAGTAAAATTGAATTTTTAGCCGAACGACTCTCGTCATTATTGATAGAAAACAGAGAGTGTCTGTGGTCTTGAGAACACCATCCCTTCTCTGAAGCATGGAGGAGGCAGCTTCATGGTGTGGCGCTGTTCTACTGGCCAAGATGTTGGGAACTCCTCAGTATTGATGAAAAGTTGGATAGTTCCATGTACAGGCAGGTATTGGAGCAGAAGCTGTCTCCGAAAAAAATTATTGAAAATTCTCTTTCTGCTAGAGAATGACCCCAATATATGGCCAAATTAACAAAAGAATTGTTCTTACGAGAAAATAAGGGGGTAATTACTATTACCCACTCTTATTAATTCAGAATTATTAACTCGTATTTATTTTCACATCATCAGAGTGATACTCTCGTTTCGCAGGTTCCAAATTATGACAGGTATGAGAGCTTAGATTACAATAAGTGGCTTCCTAAAAATGCTTAATCAGACCGCTAAAGGCAGCAGTACTTGAGTCTTTAGGAGGAATTTTTATTCACATCCACATTGGCAGGAGTTGTTTGTATTGCATATGTTTGTTCACTTTCCATTTGTAGCATCAAGAGTGAATACAAAATCGCTAAAATCGATCAATCCAATTTCATGCACACGTTGTGATTCACATTTCGAAGCAACGCTTTCCGCCTCATAAATTGAGCACTTTTATTAACGAAGGTTTGAGATGTGATTTATTATGCGGATACGGCACGTTAATTTTGGCCGTTGGGTGCCTTTCTCTGCCGAAACAATTAGAAGCGGCCTTTGTTTCGCTTTCTATTTTTCCTGAGGTAAACAATGTATTATTTTAACGAGCCCTTTCATATGCAAATTACGGGCCAATTTATCGCCCACAATTTGAGGCTGCATGAATTTGGAAAATTTTGCTTTAATGCTTAAAATTCAAATACAAGCATGACATGGCAAACCACTAAAGGTAGGACAGCTAAAAGCTTTCAGGTTATACAAATATAAAAAATCTCAGACTGGTTATTATAAAAGATACCAAATGACCATCGGGAAATAGTGATGTTGGTATCGATGATTGATCTGGTAAAATGGGCATTCCTGAAAGGTTTGAAAGGTGCACTTGCAAATTACTTTTTTTAACGATGGCCACAATTCTTATTGAATCAACTTTTTTATTCGAACTGCAAATTTTCTTGAAATTCAAAGCACGACTATTTCCTTCAATGAAAAATAACGTGAGAGCTCGTTGAGTTTTTCTTACGAACGTATTTGAAGGCTCTCATAGAGTAGCATTGGAGAACTAGGAGGGTTTTTAGACAGTGGAAATAACAAGTGAATAGTTTTCCGCGAAGTAATTAGAATGCTATAAACACGTATGTGAAAACTGCTTAATACATGGGCTTAAGGAAATTGTCTATAATTTAGGCTTACTTCGTGATTTCCGTTTCAAATTAACCAGTTTGAGAATCTTCATTATTTGAATTTCAAATGTAGCATCTTCCAAAATTTACGTACTTTCTTAATATGACTGATTACATCAGAATTATTTTGTCAAACTACGCAAAGTAAATGGATTGACGTTGAACTACAAGATGCGGTATTTCCCCTGGAAATTAAGGAGGCCTAAAGAGAATGGACTGAGGTGAGGAACTGTAGGTAACATAACTGTAAATTCTCTGGGTAACATATTTTTTGTTACCCAGAGAGTCCACAGCCTCATAAAATATCCTTTATTCTTATGAAGCTCTGCTTTTGTGTTTTACTTCTACTATATTTATTACGCGTACGATTTTATAAAAGGGCACATTTAAAATTCATTCACCTTATGTCAAAGCAAAGTTCCAGCACTAACGTTATTTTCCTTTCATTTTCTTCCGTCACAAAGAAAAGTTATACAATACTTTTAACACAGGAATAAGACAAATGTCGCTTCATAGTGTTGCTATGAATGATTCAAAATTAGCAGCTTTCAGTTCCCTCGCTCCGGACCCATTTTCAACCTGTGCCTACATGCACGACAAGCAACAATTCTTCAGAATCTGTATTTTCTGCGTTGAAGTTTGACAGTATCTACATTTGCTTCAAACTTGCTGCGGATCACACGGCCGAAGCTGTTATAATGTCACACGGTCAATGACAATTTCCTTCATATCAATACTGACATGTTTTTTTATGTTGATGCATTACGGCTTATCTCCTTCATCAAACAATCACATATTTTCAATGGTATTTATCACTAACTCGCAGCAAGATTCAGTGACATGTGTTCGTACATTCTACATGAATGAAATTCTTCCCAATTTGGCAATGTTTTTCGTTTATTGCGATGTGAGTGTCTCTCCAAACGACTTGGACGCCGTCGGCTATTACCGCGGCCCTGAATGTCAGCGAGCAAAGATATTCATGTCAGGCCCTTTTTACTTCGACCCTTTCCAGCGGTGGTTCTGTTCACACTGACGTGAAAGCATAAAATAAATGTTGTGTAATCCCTGCCCGGCAATCTTTCTGCTAAAACTCACAACTTTGAGACGACTTTATTGCCCGGCGATATATGCATGTACTACTCGCGAATAGTCGGTTTTCGCCGACAGAAGTTCAACAAGGTCGGGTGAACTCGTGTCGAGGTCCTCTTTGTTTTGGATCGACCATTTGACGAGTTTATTCGGACACAGAAGAAAAAATTGCAATTGGGTAAAAGCGATTGCACTCGTCCTTATAGGGAAACAAGTATGTTAATGGAATTTAACCACTGCTGGAGATACGCGGCATTCGGCTTGACACGCGTGTGTTGTGGCGTCGTAATAATCATTCATCACTGTAGCATTAGGCACCTATAGCAAGTATTATTGAGAGACCTTTGTGCGTGCATTTTTGGGTAGAACGGCTATAGAGAAATACCTTCAAGCTGCTCAGACATCTTTCAAAATACTAAAATAGATATTGTTCTCGGAACATTGGGTGATGAATCGCTATTTCGAATTGTGAATGTAATGTTTGTATAATGGAAATTAATATAAAACGAAATTAGAATGAAGATTATCAAAAGAAAATAGAAAAGTATTTAATCATTATTCGTTTATAGTGGTTAGACACCGGATTTAATATGACGGTGGTTTGTGCTCTTAAGTAAACTAGTCACCTTATGTAAATAACAAACTGTTCAGTGTTGACAAGGCATCGTGCTATACATGTTCTATTATGCGTAGTCAGAGTGAATTGTTAAAATTTTCTTGAATTGGTGAACGAACTGCAGACATCGACGTTATTTTAATTTAATTTGGTCTCGGAAATTCGTCCAACACGTTCTAAAAAGTCGTCGATCGACGTTCATTTTCAAAATGGAGGAACACTTCACTCTCCGATGAGAAAAGATCAGCCATGAAATAATTAAAATATTAAGACAAAGAGCGACCTCATCTCACCTACATTGGCAACGCTCCAAATATTTCATCGTTAGCAGAACGCAAATTTTAAGAATTGGAACGCGGTTCAGAAAAACGCGCTAATTGGGATGTCTTTTCCCGAAAGAAATTTGTATTGAAATCCATTAGACCGTAGTGAAATGGCGCTATTCGGGCCAGCTGTGCGTGCACGTGTTGAAGGCTTCAAGATGTAACCCCGTGGCAGCGCCTTCACGCTGCGTTTTTTAATCCGCTGCGGAAAATCAAACACGTGTAATGAATTGAAGTAAAAAATTTAAAGTGCCTGGTCGCTCATTGTACATTTTTATAAAAAAAAATATCACGTAATAATGATCTACCAAACAGAAGAAGCGTTGGTTTGGGGAACAAATGACGGTCAAGTGTTCCCGCACTGAGGCATGAGCGAAGCACAGAAATAGTTAACGGTTATTGCCGCAGTTAGAACTTTTCCTCTATAAGGAAGTGTAAAATCACGGGCAGATGCACCCATCTTCCTTCCGATAAAATCCCGTGCCAACGTCAATGGCTCAAACATAAACATGTGTTCTCCCGCTTCTGCTCATTTCAGCATTACAGGCGCCTGAAAGACACCCTTGAACCTGGTTCCTTTCCAAGGAAATGAGTTGGGAGCAGTTGTCCATATAGATAACTAGATAGGTAGATAGGTTGGTTGCTGAGCGCTAATCATATATATATATATATATCATATATATATATTTATGAAAAAGTACACGAAAATATACTTGAAGGTAATATAAAGTTATGTATATAATATGGTAAAATCTATATAGATACAGCGCCCCGTACACGATGCCAATATATATATATATATATATATAAAATATGGTTGATTGATCGCTGAGCGCTAATCATAAATATATATATATCTGATAATCTGACATACAGGAATGTCAAATTCCGATTGTCAGAGCTTGTGAAAATACCGCTGTAATTTCCGTAGACACTAAGAAGTAACGTTGCATTGGTATATAATAGCTTCAAATATATTTTCGTGCATTTTTTTCCACACTTTGAAAGCTTGTTGAAAATTAATATTTTCAACTTAAAAAAAATCCTTTCCAATGACACTAACATCAAGGCGGTACGATGATGAGAACGCCCCGTACGCGATGCCAACTCTAAGTAAAGTAAACCTTCGCGAGAATTTCATGGTTTCATACATTTGTCAATGGTGTCTGATAGCTCTAACACATTAAAAGAGCGACGTGGACCTGCTCAGAATATAATTCGTCATAACATCATGACCAGATATGCACGTACAGATAAGCTGTATGGAAATTTGGAGCTTTTTATTTCCGTAAAGAAATGAACTATACCTTTGAAGATCACGTCATCTACAAGTTCTCAAATCATGAAAATTGAACTCTTTACATTTTGTGTTCAAAACATCCAGTTTTGAAGATAAAATTCCCGCTGTAATAGTCATATTCAAAACTAAATTTTCCAGTTTAAATTACGCAAACCACCGTTGATTAGTTCATTCACACCCTCATCACAAAACACGCCCAACATAATGCTTCTGCAAATCCTGTTTTCACTTTTTCTAATGAAAAAAGGCATTTCAATCTGCATATGAAATTTTTCATCATCCATTTCGAAGGTCAATATAGGGTATCTGAAATGAAGAATCAATGAAACTTAGTCGTGAACAAATAATTCGCATATCTGTTACACTAAATCTGTATTTATAATCTAAATCATTCTGTATATATAGGTTTCTTAAATGACGTAATGATCATTTACTTAAAAATAGCCCTGAACTTTGCGGACGACCTAACAGTTTTTTCTGCGGTGAAGAACGACGAGAGGCACCCAAGATTAAAATCTTATCGTCAATGTGACTCTTTCACAAAACTATTTCAGATTATGAATGCACTTGGATGTACTTGGAGATGTTTCGGCCGTCACGCCGAGGCCACACTAGGGTGCTGCCGCTTTGTGTGCATGGTGTACCTTCGCAGATCCGCGAGCTTTTGAATGAGACCGTTTCCCTCTGCCGTTTAATGATAGTGAGGCAAGGGAGGTCTATCGGGGATAGTTTGTAGGAAGTTATCCAGCTTCGTCTTGAAGACGTCCAGGGAACCATCGAACTATAAAAACATTGAATGATAATTTTACAACCACTATGTTGCTCGATACGTAAAAATTAACGGAGCTTGAGGAAAGGGCGCCACTGCTTCCAATACATCTAACTGAAGATAACTTTCCAGGCGATGAAGCCTACAACGATGCCTGCAAAACTGTTTCGTAATTCTCACTCGAGGGACCCATACTTACACTGATACTACGTTCTTTCAGTTCGTGAACGCTCGCATTGCACCACTTTCTCAGTAATTCAAGTTAAAATTGTGGCATTAACGCTTGAAAAAAGGACTCAGAAAGGTAAAACAGTACTCATTGTTTGGATTCCCTTGTTTCAAAACGCCACTTACGGGACATACTTTATGATATGCGACGAGGCTGGGTTAGTTAAGTTTGCCTATCGTATGCTACGGAGAGTGGCGCCTCAAGAATGGCGCTGTTAGGTTACCAGTGAAAAAAATTCGATGCTTGCCTATTGGGCTCTTTTACGCTGGAAAGCCTTTGTTGTGCAATTGTGAACCGAACGGCGTAGGATGGCGAGAATTCAAGTCATTTGAACAGGAAGAAATGGTGGTCCCTAAGTGGCAGGTCAGAGCTTGAGGAAGAGGGGTGAAATGGTTTCCAATCACAGTGCGCGATGATATTCTGAGTTCAGAGAGCAGCATGCACACGAGCATTGCCGTGAGACCAAACGAGTGTTTTGTGGGGTGCGATGCTCCAACATAGAGCTTCCATTCTCGCGTCGTCATGGCGCCCAGGATTCTCTACAAGTACTTGTTTAATCTGACGATGAATTGCGGTCAGTCCCACGCTTCTTACATTCACGAATCATATTAAGCGCATATTTTACAATGGGGAGGTTTTCAGAGACCTCCGGCATTTTAAACTCGCACGAACAAAGCTCGGGCGAATGCTTCCGTAATTGCGTCTGCGGCCGGCCAACAGACCTCAGCACTCGCAACTGTGTGGCCACCGAGTTACAAAATGGAATTCATTTCGAAACGCGACTATGCTGCGAAACTTGCTACACTTAACAGCTATGTTATGATGTATCACTCAATGAGCTTCAGTAGAAGCACAGCGCTATTACCGTTCATTCATCGCTGACTGAATTTTACACTGGACTGGTCCAAACGCCTTTCATCCTCAGTCACCACGTGGGAGCTATTACCAGAACTATAATTCCTCAGTAAAATTGTCTCTCTATAAAGCATTGATTGAACATAATTTCTGAGACTTATGATGATTCATTTAATATTTAACTAGTTCACACAACTTGAATGAAGATTCATTCAGTTTGTTCTGAATTACTCCAAGTTTTCGACTGAGTTGTGTGTTGTAAGATTCTGGTTGTACTCTTTGAAAAACATATGAATTCCTATCATGCGTTGTTTGCGACTTATTTCAGATCGAATTGAACGATTTTTTCTTTCTTTTTATTTCTTGTGTGTGCTTAGCGTAGCGTGTTTGTCTGTCTATGTCTGTAGGTATCTAATTCTGTGTTTGTATGTCTGTTTTGGGTCTGTGTGTGTCTGTGTCTGTCTGTGTCTGAATATGTGTGAGTTGCACGTGTAGGTCAGTACGTCGATACGTGGGTCGATGTTATCTTTACTTTCCGTATTTAAGAACCATTTTTCAGGTGTTCAAGTCCTGATAATGAAACCCTGGTGATCCGAAATGTTTATATCATAGATGCTCTCCGTTACATTAATTTTAGATGTTCAGTATTCCATTAATTTATTCATCATTAGCTTCAGGTCTCTTCACGAAAATATTCAGTAGGTGTGATGACAGAGTATCTTAGGGTGTCTACCTCGGAGGTACGTATCAATAATTCGCTGCCTCTGGTGAGAGCGGCTTCCCTGGTCAGCATATCGTGCAGCCGAACGCAACTGTCGGACTCTTCACCGACTCAAAAACACTTCCTTAGTAGTTCGTTCAGGGCTTCCGTTTAATGTAATTTTTTTAGTATGTCTATCATGTCTATTTCTATTGCTATTACACTGTGTCTTTAAGAGTTAGGTTCTAAAAATCACGAGGCACGTACTCAGCGTGTTTTTCTCTTTTTATCGCCTTTGAATTTGTTATGAAAAGACGACAGAGCTGCAAGGGCGCGAAAATATCAGTGCTCATGATGCTGTGCATTGAACCTTCAACAGAAGTCACATTGAGAGTAAAATACGAGCATGTTAGAAGTTGTATCTTAATGAGAGTATCAGGGGATTCTTTTCAGTGGTTGTATCTGTAAAACAGCCGGAGCAATTTGAAAGATCTAGTCAGAGTATAGATTAAGCCATCCACTTCAGAACTGCACTATTCTCGTTCCCACACAATATACACATACCGAAAAAAATTTAACATTGCAATATGGAGATTTAGATGAATTGTCCCTCGTGTCCTTATTGGGTATGAAATTGTGGGATTTCTGTTTACTTTGCTAATTAATTTTAGGGTCCGACAGGGGATTGTTGGAAATGCATTTAAGAACTTAGATACTCTCGGGAGGAGCTTACAATCTTTGGTAAGGTCGAAACGAAGGCTTGGAATGTTTGTTTTATTACGAACTCCTCAGAAAAAAATTAGTTACCTGCTACTAAAATGGTGAAGGATCTCTACGAGCACGAATAATTCTCAGCGCTATTGAGCCTACAAATATCCAGATTTACACCCAATTGATTATAAACATAGTTTGTTGATAATTTAATTATTTTAATGATGTGTTCAGATGAGTGATCGTAAGGTAAATAAACTAAATTGAACTAAAGTTAATTACTGTCTTGAGAGGACCATGGGGTCACACGTAATAGGACACACGTACGCAGGATGGTGTTTCCTCTTTCCTGCATCGAACTATAATAGTTGAATCAAATTGAATTCAAAATTGAATTTCATTTAAAATTAGTTGAGATTTTTATATGCTACACATTTAAGAAATTGGGATCCAAGATGTTGTATCAACAGATGTTGGATGTGCGATTTATAGGTCTCGCATGAACATATTTCACACAAATTTTAGTATTCTGGAAATGCTAGCACGACTTGAAGTGTCATTCAAAAGAAAAGGCAACCTCAACTCCGTTAATGTTTAAAGATGAAAAATGATCGAAGCACTCGGTGGGGATAATTTAACATGCACAGCCTTTATTATGGACAAGAAACAAGTCATGTATATCTGGTCAGACAAACGTTACTAATGCAAATCACCCTGGTTTGATGGAAGATTTTCGTGAGACTTATTAGTGCTATTTTTTTCTCACGAATGCTATAAAATTAAGATATGTACAAGCTGAAGTGTTTGCATTCACCTTGAACCTCACACTGAAGTAATAATGAACTCTGAAAAATTCATCCAGCTACAACGAAAATTAATTCGGCAAATTTATACCTCAATTTGTCACAGCGCAAATACTGTTAAAGAAGCCAATTATTTTTGTGGGTATTTTTAAACTCTGCAGAAAATCTTAGTTTATTTGGTCAGTTGATGGGAAAAATTTATAATGACAAATTTCACATCTATAACTCATTACGACTGTATTCTAAGTTAGAAGCGTGCATGGAAAAAACTTGTCCTACTAAGTTTCAAATAGACCTCCCTCCTAACTACAAAGTTTGATCCTCGTATTGATCGCACTAAATTTACGTAAAGTTGTGCCCCAAATGGGCGAGTCGCCTGGCCACACGACCTAATAAAACATGAGTCACTGGCCGACTGAACTAACGAACCGAATAATCTTAAACATTAGTACTCATGTTTCACTACGAAAAGTTAGTGAAAGAGTTTTTAGATTACGCTTCAAGAAGAAATCCATGACTGTGATAAAATTACTCGTGGATGTTTTTTATTATAAAAAGTATACTTTATTGCTGTAGATATTGTCCGTAGAAAGGCATGATTTCCATGGGGCTGCGTTTGAAAACTTTTTTCCGTGGGGAAAATGTTTTGGAAATAATTTACGATAGTGTCTACTATATTCAAAAATGTCATTCATTTTCTGCCGTCAGGTTTCCAAGATATGCTTTGTTATGCACACCCTCAAAAAATGAGTATTAAAATAACAAATGTTAAAGTGCCTAGGGGCTCTACTTGCGCAGACCATCAATGCTGCCTGATACTAGCGTGGCAAGCAGCAGTGTATATGACCTATAGTACCTGTACTACCAGTAGTAACTATAGTACCTGTAGTACCTATACTACCAAGGTCAGTGTGATGCCACCTTCTTTGCGGATTACCGCAGGTGCTGGAGACGGGATGTAAGGGCTGCTCTGCACGAGAGGAAGTCCCTGAAAATACCATTATTCCATGCATAGTTTTTTTTTAATTCTTGAGTAACATGTGCAAATATATTATACCATAATTTCAGTTTCATGTTTCACCTAACGATTGGTTAACATAGGAAATCAATTGTATTATAATTCAGTTATATAATTTTGATAAGGGCTCGTATCGCTAAAACCTGAACTGAATAGAGAAAACGAGTGTGATTCCTGAATTTAGCATAAAAAATTGACCTAGATTCAGTTATCAAATGTGTGACCTTGAAAACTTCACTGACTGGTTTTATCCATAGTGTATGATAACAAGTACACTTAGAAACTTGTAATTCGAGACTCATACAAGTTATTTTTATGTATCCTCATCAAGTTGTGAACGCTGATGGCCGTCATATAGAATAAATTACAGATTCGTCGAATAATTGATCTGTAATTGTGGACACTTATTTTCTCAAGTTTTATAAAATGATTTTACTGCATCATTATTTCTGAAATCAATGTAGAGAAATACGGAATGTGATACGTAGAACACGGGGTGCAATTAGTCAATTGATTTTGTTCTTCGACAAGCACAAGCCCACCATCATCGCTACTCCTGTACCCTATTGGGCTCTTTCGAATACTTACTTGCTATACTCACCAAGAAATTAGAAGGTCTTCTATTCCACAAACTTCATAAAAATTTGCATGTTCCACCATACAGGTCATGTTCATTCATCACTAGCCGTAGCTGTCAATTGATTACACAACGGGTAAAAATTTCTGTGCTCATTGCCCCTCAAGGGTATGGGAACAACCATAAGGAATAGGGTTTGTTAACTCTGTTTATACTATGTTATGGGGACTGGCGTTCCCAGGGGGACGTTCTTAAGTTACCTCAGCTTTAGCTAGGCCTTCGGGGCTTTTATCTTTCGTGCCCACTTTGTATCTTTCCCTTTTCATGCTGTCTTTGCTGATGATTCTTTATATTTTCTTTCTCATCCTTCTTAACTTGCTGTTGTTTCCATGCACAGAGGATCCTGTGTGGGAATACACCTAGTGCATTGATTCCCCATTCTCCTGAGTGCATTTTCAAAGGTCTCTTCTCTTTCGGTAGTAGATAGCCTGAGCTTCTAAAGCGCGGCTGTCACTACTTCTAGTTCTAATCTGTGTAATTTATTCCTTCTGACGTGAAAAATTATGATAAATTCCCTTCATTTACGAGACTGCATCGATTGTGTGTTTCGCTGTGATGTGAGTTAGTTACCAGCTTTCTAGAGGCCAAGAAAACCTTTCAACTAACGATACGTTACGAACGTAATGCTGGTTCCGGGCTCGCTGAAAATTATTCGGCCGTTCCTCAACACAAGTCCAGGGCGGAAGCTCATTCCGATTTTTGATTATGTGATGCTTGACAGATATATATATGTACTGCTTACGTTTATCATGTTCTTTATTTAAACGAACTTTTAACGTAAATTAGAAAAATATAAAAGTGGATGTTCTTGATTCCCTCGATGTTTACGCACATATTCCGCCATAATGAAAAAAATTATCCCTGACATTGAAAAACTGAGCCTGGCGTCCGATTCTACCTGCTGCATTCCTTTGACTCCTTTTACTACCTACTCCGTCTTAGCTGCCTTTTGCTTCTTATACCACCTTTTCGGTTTTTACCACCTTATCCTTATTTTACCGCATTTTCTGTCTTCTACCCTCTTTTCCTTATGTTACTGCCTCGTCCTTATTTTATCACTTCTTCCATCTTTTACCACCTTTCCCTTTTTTTGCCACATTTTCCTGCTTATACAACATTTCATTTTTTCCCACCTTTTCCTTCACTTACCACCTATTGTTTCTTCTACCGCTTTCCTCTTTTTTACCACCTATTCCTTCTTAAACCCCTTTCTTCTTATCTACCTTCCCTTCCTTTTACTAATTCTACCTTTTCTGTCATTTACCACCTCCATTTCTCGGTGCCAGTGAACCCCACGAGGCTGCGGCTGGAGCCCGCGGCCGGCCCGCTGGTGGCCGGCCGCGTTTCTGTGTTCGTGTGCACCACCTCCGGCGACCGCCCCCCCGTCCAGCTCAGCTGGACCCTCGACGGCAGACCCATCCAGCACTCCAGCATCCAGGTCAGCTGTCGCACAGATCTGTCGCACAGATCTATCTTATCACCCATTCTAAAGTAGGTTTATAGTTTATGCAACTTCTGTTGAAGGTGTTTTCCATTGCTACATTTTCGATTATTTTTTGCGCCTTGTCGGTCTGAACAATTACTTGCAAAAAAATCATGAATGAAGTAGCTTACTGGAATACTATTTTATTAGGTGGTTAATTGCATTTGAAATGCATAAATGTTTGACTGTTCTCAAATGATGACAGTGGGTTACTGTAGTGGTCAGGCATTCAACAGTCCAGCTCTGTGGTACTTGGGCTAAAAGGACAAATTCCTTCGCATAGCATGCGAATGTTGGTATCCCTTCTTTGGCTGCATGAAATTATCTGTGCAAAAGATCGTCCATGATTGTTTGTTGGCAGCTACTCAACTGTCATGGCGAATGAAGACACACAAACAATTGACGTTTGTACTGTACCCAGTAGCTCGAAATAGAAGAACCTTAGATCACTAGCATATTAACTAGGGATGCCATGAAAGTCTCCAAAACAAGTCGCATAAGAAGTTCCCCACATATTCTTATCACAGAGGAATGACTAAACAGAAAATTCTCTTCCCCAAAAAGACCAATCTTGCTCGACCCTTCCTCCCCATCTCGCAAAAGGAAACAAACAAAAATCAATTGCTGGCCAATCGCCAAGCCCAAGCTCGTTCATCAGCCAGAAATACTGGACAGAGCGAATCACGGCTTCAAATACTGGAAAGCGATAAATTTGGTAATTCTAATAGCACTTCTCCTAATCGATTATTTTCGTTAGCTCGCGCCGTGAAGATAGCCTAATCGTGACAACAAAGAAATAGAGAAATGAAACATCATCAAGTGGATTTCTCGTATGGGAAGCGATGACGCAACAATAATCAACATAAAAATTACATTTGAATATTTTAGCGAGGTTTACGCTACTCACGAGCAGTTGCCTACGCAGCCTGTTGGGTGATATTTCATCTCGGCACTTAACATTGCGTCGCATCTTCCTCTTTCGTTGAGTGTCGAGTCTCTAAAGCTGCAGTACAAGCAGCGCTATGAAGAGATGTCCTCTCAGCTTACACTCGACAGGCTCTCTACTTCCGATAGAAAATTTCCGTACAGCACGAAGCGTTAATGCAATGACAAAGTTATAAAATAAAATTTAAAATTTATCCATTTACATTTTTTATATGCACTGGATGTTGCCTCATAAAATAATCCGCGTTTATGGAAGTTTTTAAATATTTACATGCTCGATAAAATTATATGAGTTCGTTCGAAGTATTTCTTACTCGATGAACGAAAAACATCAATTGTGCAAAAGTTTTTCATTTAGGAAACAAGGGACTTGAAAAATCATCATTGAAAATCTTGTACTTCTTCTGCGGGTTAAATTGATTGTTAAAATAACATTGTAACATATTTATAGCTACGGATGAATTAATTTTCTCCTACTACGATGTCTAGAACCCTTCTTCATACTTTTCATATCAACCAATTGTAGTTACTATGAGATATAAAAATTATTTTAACACTTTGAGTGTAATATTCCATATAGAAAATTTTTTACATATCGATAAATATCTCGGTTGTGAATGTAAACATGAAGGATTTAGTCACAAATTTAGTCACCCTACAATTTTTTCTTTTGATCTAAGCCAACATAATCGAGTGATTAACACAATTTCGAGAAAACTGAAAAATTTATACTCATATATGTAAGTGCTCTGATCACGTTAGGTTACATTAGATGATCGGGCGTACCATAAATGGCTCACATCGCAGTCAAAGTGTTAATACTATCAATTCATGTACAAAATATACCTAAGCATCGTATCTAACGTCAGAGCAAAATCATCTGCTAAGACTTGAGAATTAATTGCTGACATTATTTAGGATGGAACTTGAACTCTGTAGTATTCAGCACCGTGATCGACCTACACCGAACACGATACGAACTCTATCGGCAATGCTGAATATTTAAGTTTAGCTCACCCGAATGAGAAATCTGAACTAAATGTTCAGTAAACCAGAGTCAAGTCACATGGTTTCGTGATATAAGCTAAGAAATGATTTTACTCACAGACTTGGAATTTGGTTGACCATGAGAGTCGTTCCTGTCAAGGTATTTGACTCTTGAACTTAAGCTGCTTCTTCTCGTTAGTATAACTGATTTACCTTTTGGGAAATCATTATGGAGATGTACACGAGGAAGCGGTACTGTCACTGACCTTCAGAACGCGATGGAAATTAGAAATATCTCAGACCAACCAATCAGGAGTTTGTAACGCCGCTGATATTTGATTTCTTATATATCTGATGGTGTCTATAACAATAAATGAACAAATATCAGTTCTTATCTTAGTTGTATGTGTATTGAAACTATTGATACATGGTTGCAATGAGACTCGTGATAACAATGGCGATTATTGACTGCACCACTCTATTCGTAAAGCCTTAGATCGTAATTTGAGCTACCGAAAAATACGTTGCATTTACGTTATAGGGACAGTTAATCTTTTGTCTACAGTGTTTAATAAAACGATGAGGAAATTCGCTGTCACATGTCTGGTGAAAATCTATTGGCAATTGTTTAGGTGCGGCAAAATATCGGAAAGATTCACTTTTGCAACAATTGACGCGGTGCCACCACACCTTTAATGCACATAAACATCGTGTCGTGATATCTTGATATATATATGTACTGCTGCTGTCGAGTGCTTTTTGATGCGTTATTTTACGGAAATAACGAAGCCTTCACGCTGATGGCCTCAAAGCATGCGAAGTGGCACTGCGACATTCAACATTCCTCTTTAAATGGACTATTGACTGAAGAAACAAGAGTCCTTCTCTACGTCGCGTCCCGCTAAACTTCTGCATAATTTGAGCCCAAGGCAATGAAAAAATCCTTCTCCCGTGAAACGCGTAATGTGCAGTTGCTCAATTTGTCTTCAACAGACTTCGACGTTTTTCAAGTGATTACATTATTGAAGTCGTCCATTTGACACAGCGGGCGTCCTGCCTTGATTTATTCAAAGGAAGAACTAGTGTATTCGGTGACTAAATACGATCAGCTGAGCCTATTAAAAATGTAAGTTCAATTTATTTAGTCAAAGTTTACCGTAGAGAATCACTAGTACGTTGAGTTTATTGATCTCCGCTGATTGCAGCCTGAGGTCAGCAGTCGATCTCATTCGTGCACAGAGAGGAGCCTCAGGGGCTGGGACCTGGGACTCGGATTTCTTGTTCTTCCATAATTGCCAGGCAGTACGGGACGCAGATTTGCAAGCATTCAATTTAATTGTAGGAAATGCTTACACGTAGAATCAATAACTATTTTAGTTTGACACCGAAGCATGTGAAGAAAAATCTTGTATTCATAATTTCTCCGAAAATTCGAACAATACAATTCTAAAAATTCTTTACTGTTCAAAAATTGCTCCTGTAACATTAAATTATCTAAATAGTTCTAACAGTACTTCAGTAAGTGTCATACTGTACAACACAATTCTGGTGTGTTCGAGCGTGCACTTGTTCATTCTTTCAGCACATTGCTTACCCTTGGCTTTACTCGTCCGACCGATCACACGAAGACGAATTCGTCTCAGCTCTGAAGAGTGTTGCTGCGCTCAACTCAGACACTATACCTCAGTGGAACTGATCGCCTGATCTCAAGAAAAAATCTTGACTGACTTCTTCAGCTATTGAAAAATCCCAGTAGAGACTAGAGACTGATTTTCAATCTCACACCCTAATTTCAACGCCATTTTTCAGACGCTCGGAGGCAATAGAGTGAGCTGAACCATCGGTGAGAGGCAGCTAACTACTCCGTATATTCTCTTCCTTGCTAGAGAACCGGCTTATCGTGGATATGTGTTTATATTTTTATGCAAATTGCCTCTCATTATTACGTTCGAAATCACTTGTACTCGAATGTTTACTGAGAAGTGTTAGCAAGAAAAATGAATCACCATGAAATAATCCAGCAGCAGAAAACATATCTAATACCAAGAATACTCCTGACACGAACAAAAACAAGCATTATTGTATGTAACTTATGATCCAAGTCTATGTTTTCGCCAAAAATTTAAAGGTAAATGCTCATGCAGCCTCGTCTTCTATCCTCTGTTGCAGAGCATGAGACGTGACGATGAGACTCAGTCGAGGTTGAGCCTCAATCTGAGTCCGGACCACGACTCGGCGCGACTCAAGTGCTCCTTCACTCCCAGACACCCTCGACTCCAGCCTCTCTCTGACTCCACCGAGCTACACGTTGAATGTAAGTTCTATTTTAATGACTTGCTTTTATCAGCAATTCATGACTTTGAATGGACCTGAAGTGTAACGTACGCCAAGCGAAAGTCAATTGCTACTTCACTTAAATATTTTCTTCACATAAACTCCCTTGTTGAGGCATACGGAATGCTTCATGGTTCACTTGCAATATTGTGGTGCAATACTCTATTCTGCCGATACTCTATTCAACAGATACTCTATTCTGCCGATACTCTATTCAGCCGATACTCTATTCTGCCGATACTCTACTCTGCCGATACTCTATTCTGCCGATATTCTATTCTGCCGATACTCTATTCTGCCACTCTAGCTCATCAAAGATTTATCACGTGGCATATGTACGTACGCATAAACGAAAACATCTCGACACCGAACTGTGTTTAGTGTTGCAAAACATTGCATGCGCGTGACTTTACTATTCACAAATGTACACATATTATGACTCGAGCTGTAGCTTCTAGTCCTGCGTAAAGCAGGTATGAACAATTTCGAGAGAAAGTCTGATGAAATTATTTTAGAACGTTTCTTGTAAGTTCTTCGAAACATTATGGCTAGTCAGGAATTCCTGCCTGAAATTTGAAGTTATCACAGTATTTTCATTGTAATTTTAACAAATTTGAACATACTGAATTATAGACACGTCATTTTTAACAACTGTCCACCTATTTTCTCTGAAACAATACATTACCAAAGGGAATAAATCAATAATATGAGCACAAAAAACGAAGAGTCTCGTTTAATTTTCTTACCTGAATTCAAGCTGAGTCACAGTGTCTCCCAAGCAGCTACTGGTATCAGCAGAGCGTAGGGAGGAGGCGCCTCAAGTTTCTCAGACATTTCCCCGATATTTCAAGGCAAATTATGCTGTCCAATAGACCTACGGCTTTCAAAACTTTCATACGACTTTTGGTAGTTCAAAAAAGAAGTCTTAAATAAATTTTAGGAAATAAATTCTATTATACCAATATATCTAGAATATGCGGAACAAACATATGGAGCTCAAACATAGATCTCTAATACCTGGAGACTCGATAAAGCAGAGCCTATGGTTCAATTTCAAACATTCAGAGGATTCTTTCCTCCCAGCTGAAAATTATTGTCTCCGAATGACATGAATAATTGCGGACTGATTCAGTCAAAATTGCACTAGGACTTCATACAGGTAAAAACCTTTGGTATCGTCCTGCGCAGTATGATTTTAAATTCTACGAATGCTGCAGGTAAATTCATAATATCTTCTACGCAGATTTGTCAGTCTTGAAGCCATATTACATGGGTGCTTAATTAATGTTCGGAACTATTTCAGACCGTGCTTCAGGATTCTCTCCTGTAGTTCAATTTGTAACTCACCAGTAAGAAATGAAAGGCTTTTGAAGTTATCCACAGAATAATTTAAAACTGTGGCAGATACTGAAGTAATCTCCTCCAAACGGTATCAGTAAATACAACCCTCAATATACACGTTGATCATTTGACTCCTTTTTTTTCTTTTTATTCATATGTAGATTAAAAAGCTAGAACCACCTCAGAGGGAACTAAGCTTTCAACGTCAAACTTGAGCTACTTCCTAAGATAAAATATTTTCAAACCATTTTCACGCTAAATTTCCCAACCGGTAGTAGAAATCAGATCCAACTAACTTGTTGATGAAATCGAATAAAAAACGAAGGCGTTAGAGCTTCTTGGTTTCAATAAAACTCCCGAAAGACTATACCAAAATAATCCAGCCTTTCAAAATGTAACAGTTTTTCTTCATCTCCAGTGATGAGGAGCTGATTTTCCCAACATTTTTGCACCTAATTACAGGTCTACAGACCACCTCACTGTAACTACAGATCGGAGAAAGAAATAATTGCACACATGAGATTTTGTTTTATACTAAACAACTAGCGAGACAACATTCGTAAAACTCACACAGATTATACAATTTATAATGTGAAAATATAACGTAAAGGGAAAATATAAAATTTCTTCCATAACAGGTCCCATACTCGCACAAAATATATGTATGGCACATAATGAATGTATTCAACCAAAACAGTTTCCTATGTTTAATAGCTAAATGCGAAACGTTCGTCAGCAATCCTAATGATTGAGGATAATTGTTTGAGGACAATTGAGGAGGTTTTGGAACAATTGAGGTTTGAGGANAGGTTTGAGGACAATTGAGGAGGTTTGAGGACAATTGAGGACAATTGAGGAGGTTTGAGGACAATTGAGGAGATTTGAGGGCAATTGAGGACGCTTAGGGACAATTTGAGTCTTCTTTTATTACCTGATAGGCCTCACGCTAATATAACTATTCTCAAAACAGCCTCATTACGTCACTGTTGACCAATTTAAAAGACGACGAATTGAACTGCCACAATAAAATAAAACACAGGAGAGGAGATCAACGAGTTCGTCGATTTTTTTTATGTTGGAACAAATCACGCATAATGATACAATAGATATCAAAACGTATCATTAAGACTTTATTTTCTTATTACTTGTAAGCAGTGATGAACATTATGCACAAAACTTGTTACACCAATCAAAGAAGCAAGTTTTAATAAGAAAATCAATAATATGTACAGCACGGTCAACAGCAAGGTTGATCCATTTCGAGAAAGTAAGAAATAGAAAATGGTCTTCGGCCTGAGAACTAGCAAAATGAAGTAAAATGACGAAAACATTGGGCATGTTCGAAGCCCTACAGACGAAGATAAAAAATAACAATCATTCAGATAGTAAACGCCACGTTTCAGATAGTCTCCACGCTCTTCAAATGCTTCAGTAAATCAAATCTAACGTGACGATTCAAGAGTCTCTGACTTCGAAATCGTTCACAAACAACTTGGCGAACTTCTCGACATCCCTGAGGAATGAAAGCAATTAAGAAACTGTTTTCGACTTGTACATCGAGCTATATTTCTACCGCTCGTCCTCTCTATGATTACGGATCTCCTACTGCAGTCCTTGACTTCAAAGAACAATTACAGGAGGCGTTTACGCAGTTCAGTGACCTACGAATAAAATACTGCTTGGATAAGACGAGTACGGGAACTGGTGGCGTGGCACGAGCGGAGAGGAGCATTGGGTGATGTGTCTGCGACAAATTGTAAATGACTTGAGAGGGTTGATACGGGTACGATGTCGGTTTATTAAGCTGATACTTATTTTGAATTTATTCATTTCAGATCGAAGGTCGACGGCCACCTCCGCACTTATTGAGATCATGTTTTTTTTTAATCTGGATAGTTTGAATTTGAACTAAAAGGAAGTTAAAATCCTCTTCGGTAGTAAACAGTGTGCGAAATAACAAATAAGATCTTTCATTTCCTTACATCAGAACATATTTTTCGCTGACTTTTCGAGCACTTGTGACGGGACTTTCTCCAGAAACATGGCTCCCGATACCCAATGCTCCATCGATTATATACAAGATCTACGTGCGAGACTGCATGCACGGTTCACGAGAACCGACAGTTACTCATATCTACATAATTCACAGTTTAATTTTTAACTTATTCTGATATTCACCTGCAACCAGCAATGCTGTCTTCTGTCTGTACTGCCTCTGGTCTGTCTGAACGATTATGGTCTGTAAATTCGATTCTGTCACGTTTTAAAATGTAATGTGTAAAAATTATTCGAAGAATTGATAATATAAATTGTAAGATCTGAACTTTCTAATACATTCGCTTTTAATAGGCCAATATTGATGAATCTGTTTTCACGCAACTCCCAGCTCTAACCGTATTGGGTTATTGTGAAAACTTGTTCTTTCGAGCCGTTCACACTGTTTAGCCGAACGACAAAAGCGTGAGAGCAATTTGCCTGAAGTCGTGTGAACGAATGATCACGAGCAGCCGAACGTGTTTGCTTCTACACGTACGTGACCAAAGTGTGTATCAAAGCATTACAATGCGTCACACCTTCTGGACACGGGTAATACACCAGAATTGCAATATGATCCAGAATCACCACGCTGTGATTTCCATGCTTGATAAGTATTTTTACCACGGCGCTAGAACTGTGAGAGCTGTTTGGTTGGATGGAAGTTACTCCAGTAACAAATTTTATGCCACAACAACAAATTTTAGTCGTACAACCCCGCGTAGAATTTTCCAACGTGCATAATAGCTTTGTTAATTTCGATATATTCTCTAGTTCATCCAACCTTAGAACTTTATCATGATCGATTAATCGTGATCCCGTTATCTCTGTTGCGAAAGGTTGAAAAATATTTCCTTTTTGTTCATACTTACTCACTATTCATTACGTAAATTATACTAGCCTCTGTATATTTATTATTTTTGCATTTACGTTGAAGATCAAAGTTTTTCCAAAACGCTATCCAGAATATTGAGCACGAAATTCTGGAATAAATTTTACATACGTGGGAAATTAAAAGATATTTAAGCCAGCAAAAGGCTCAGCGAATCTATTCCCTTGGGCAGATCTTCATTTGAACGAATGTGACTTGGTTTTATAGCTATTTCCAACGCGCTGATATGAATTTGCACTTGCGTATGATAAAAATATTTCCCATTGCTTTCACATCTTTTTTTGATGTGTCAGACGCTCAACTGCTTCCAGGTAATCCAATTCCAAGATCGGCATCCCTTTGTGGGAACACATCTCTGAAACCAAGATTTTTAACATTCAGTGAAGAACTCTGTATGTTTTTAGTTAATCCTATGAACTCTGCAGAGCTGTGCAGATGAAGAATACAGTGGGATTTTCTCAAGATCCTTGAGAACAAAGTGCACTCTTCAATTTGGTATCGCCTTGCGGAAAGGAAATTTTTTAGAATGAAAATACCAGAAACCACCAAGTTTTATTGTCCGGAATTCATTCACAAGCTGACCTTGAGAGATGAATTTATCACTTTGGATGACTCCCACAATGTCCAGATTTGATACTTACCAAATTTTTTTGAGACGCCTACTGCCTCTTTAATAATATTTGAAAATCTGAGCAGCCAATGATAACTGGTGCATTTTCCGATAAAATTGAAGGTAGGGTCACTGAGAAGCCTTATATCGTTACTGCGACGTAGGGTGATCGCACAAATTCTTCAAATAGAGGGTAAATAATTATAAAAATGACCGACTGTTTTTACATTTCAGAGTTTGTATGGAGATGCCGATAATTATACATAAAAGATACTACTCAGGAGCAATCAATACATATAGAGACTTATAGTACGAGTGAAATGCATGTTGTAATAATCAGCGCTGAATATCAAAATGGAAACACAAAGGAAGAGCTACTAATAACTACGTCACCGAGCGAGACGACTCATCTTGCTACTCGGATTACTAGCATCTAGGGAATTAGAACAACGGGACCAAAGTTCTGTTAATCTTCTAACTTCAAAATCAGGTCGCCAATTCATAAATTTTACAGGACAACCTTCCTTTAGTTTTCTATAACTTTTTTCGGGTAAAAATTTTTAATCTGGAGTTAGCATGGCCTGCAGGGTAAACGTCTCCCACCAAACTAAATAAAACGAGTTTTTGAAGGTTTTTCACGAAAGTTACATGCGACAAGAGGGATTTAATTCCTTCGATGTCTACAGTCCTATAAGAAAATTGGCTTACAAAGTTGTAACTTAATAGATTATAGAATATTTCTGGATAGTTAAATGCATGACAGAGTTAGCTTCTTCCTTTATAAGCCGCTTGTTTTAGAATTAAAGCAAAAAATCATCTGTCAAAAACAGGTCAAAGCACAGGCTCCACAGTTCGACATGAAGCTGTAAGCATTGAAATAAACTTTTGTTAACACATTCCCTTGTTTTCAATTCGACGTCCTTGGAAAATTTCGAATACCTGATTTGAAGAACGCGTGTAAGAAAGCAAAAACAGATCAAACACTTACCACTAGGAAAATAAGCATAATTTCACCTGGTTATGACAGAATAAATACATATTTCCATTCGTGGCCGTGACAGACGCTCCCAGCGCTCACCTGTCTCCCGGTCGGTCTGTGAGTCTCTCAGACGTCCGTGAGGGCGACGATGTTTATTTCGAGTGCGAGGTCAGCGCGAGTCCGCCTGTGAGCAGCGTCAGGTGGCAGATGCAGGTGGGTTGCCCTTGTCACCAACTTGCATGCGTGATGGAACTCGCCGTTTGTCTATAAATAAATCAAGAATTTGCCGTGTTTGGGTGTCGATATTAAACGATGTGTGCATGTAACGTAATGAACTGTTGTGAAGCGTTTGCAAGGTTTACCACCTTACCGTAAAAAAGTAGTTCGGATGAAATACGCAAATAATTTAGAAATACGCAAATGATTTTTCAAGGTCCGCTTTCAAAAGTTCCGGGAATTCTGGTCCGGCGAGCGTTGCTTGCTGAAACTTTCAGCTTCCAGCACCGTCTTGAGAGCGCATGCAGCGGTGCCAGCATTTTGAGCAGGACCCATGAATCTTTAAAATCTTCTCGAGTGAATGCTTTGAGGACTTCTGTCGATTCTGTCTGGATACCTTTGGGCGTATTAAAACGGCGCCCTTGATGGATTAAATTCATTTTTTGAGAATATGAAAAAAACAGAGCCAGCAGTCAGGGGAATATACAGGGTGCGTAAAACATGATGTTTCTTGATGTAGATTCTCGTGTGCATATTCTTGTTCAGAGTAACCTATCACATCGAGAACCACCGAGGAATTAAAACCGCCTTATAAAGTCATACAAAACAATTAAACTAATTAGCACGCTAATTCACGAAGGATACTGCTAGACACCTCTGGTACTAGAAGAGTTAATCAGGATTAGTTCTTGTGCGATGTTCAAATTCTACGAACTTTTGGGTAAGGTTTTGGGTAGTAATAATAATAATAATATTATTATTATTATGCTGGACCCGCAAGCCGTTGTTCTCAGAGTCCACTGCCAACTTTCTTCTATGCCATGGGGCGATATCCCGCCTGGTTTTAGATTTTAACTTTAGATTTAAAGATTTTAGAAGATTATAATTTTAATACATGAAATTTTGTGGCAGCAGTACAATAGATGTGTTTTAAAGCGTTTCATAACATATTTATTATGTGGGCGTGCAGGGGGTGACGCTTAATAAGTTAAAATTATGTTGACGGCTACCACGCTACGTGCGCTAAACGTGACTGCCTTCTATTAATAGGTTCATTTTGAACTCGGTGGTTCATTACAACCAAATTCAGTAAATTTCTCTTCAGCGCTAAAAAATACGTTGCGTGAATTTTTTCTGACCACAACACGTGCTATATATCCTAGTTAGTAAATGTCAATCCCGTTACATTGTTCTTATGGTTCAATCGACTTCCTCTGTGTTCATAAAGCATGAAGTTTCATACTTTGCAAGGGTCTAGACACAGTGGGTCGGGACACGGCAATCTCGTTTGAAATTTGGCATTTCAATGCTTCCCTCTGCTTGAAAACGGTCTTCCAGTGCTGAGAATCGAAAAATTCTAGCCTCCTCTGGCAATGATTATTTTGCCTACCTTAAATTAGAATGAATAATTGATTGTGTTTTACAGATTCCGAATTTAGCTCTCAAGACATTTGAAACGCTCTACCTCTAGAACATTTGGCTCAATTGAAGGATATTCTGGCCCCGACTCGTGACACCAATTGTTAAAAATATATCGACTACTCTTCAATTCACTATGCAGAAAATTGATGTAATGATAAACTCTTTGGATTTTATTTTACTTTTCCTCGTCAGAAATTCAGACTAGGTGCATTCTTCTCATGTGTTTCCAAATTTGTTTCTTCATTTTTGAAACTTCCTTTATCTTGGATACCACAGCGTACGCATTAGATCCGTGAATCAGAAAATATCGAATCTAACGTAACGTGCATATTATTTGGCAACTAATGTTTTCGTTTAAAGCTATAACGCAGAAACCAAGGGATCAAACATCGTTCGTTACCGTCTCAGCACAACATCATTCAACACCTGCAACGTAAAACTTGGCTGATCAATCGAATGCCGCATTAAGAAAGTTTTTTCAACAAGTACGTATAACTAGTAAATTCTGAGCTACTACATCGAACGCTTTAAATGACAGCAACACCGTTTCAAATCCATATGGGGCACTGTACACGCGTACTGCTATCACTGTCGCCATATAATTTTCTTTCCCTGAATTTAAGGTGACGTAAGATCCTTCGCGTTTACAATATATTGAGTTTTTATGGAAACACATCCCATGAAAATATTTACTTATGTGAGGAAATCGTTCATCTCGCCCGATAGTGTAATCAGCGATAAGGATATGTAATTTTGAAATTTGAACATTGCAATTTCAGAGTTATTTTTTGATTTCTCTAGGGCAAAGATCTCCACCATTCAGCTACGAAGGGCATCATTCTGAGCAACAGAAGCCTCGTCCTCCAGCGCGTGAGCAGCGCCAACTCCGGCAACTACACCTGTCTGGCCACCAACTCCCGAGGGACCGGAGTATCCAATGCATTACAACTTGTTGTCAAATGTGAGCATCTCCTTCTGAATACTGCAGGCTTACAAATAATGCATTTTACTTCTGAAGTACAAACAACTTGTTTTCGAGAAATGGCAACATGCGATTTAAAAAAATCCATGAATGCTTCCTTTCTTGTGAGACTTTTGCTACATGAACGTAAGATGAGACTCTCCCATGTAATTAGATCACATCGTCACGACTTCATTCAGCGGAAGAATCTTTCAGCCAATCTTGGGTTAATCTATTACAGTGTGATATGATTACTTTCGTCACTGGTCTCGCTGGTGCCCTGTCCTCTGGAGCCCGACCAGCCCTCGGCCGGACGTTAAGTTTTGCACTTACGATGCAGAAAAAATGATCGTTTATTCCTTCAGGTAGCAATTGCTTATGCTTACACGCGTCTAAAAGTGTGATAATGCAGTGGATGTCATTGTGCACGCGCAGACGCACCGAAGTGCGGCAAACAAGAGTGGTCAACGAAAGGCGCTTCGATTGGATCGAAAGTTGTGGTGCCCTGCGTTCTGGACGCCCTTCCCCTTCCTTCTGAAGTGACCTGGACCTTCAACAGCACCAGTGGCCACACTGCTAGGATTGACCAGGTTTGCTCAGTTAACTCTGCACGTATTCAAGTGAGCGTTTGAGTAAATCAGAGTCGCATGCCATGAATTTATATAAAATAAGTTGGGACTTGACAGATCATTTAATGTACAGTTCCTGCTATCCGTGCATTATTAGCTCGGAGGTAGACAGATCGGTCTCACCTTTCTGTAGTTACCTTTGTATTTTGAAACTTGCATGCTATAAACGGGAGAAACTATACAAAATTTACACACGACCGAATTTGCTTTCTATAGTGTAAACTGACGCTATCGAAAGGCATCAGGGAAACGTATCTAAAGGATGCCTAATTTAATTTCTCACACCTCGCCCGTTTTACCATTGATCATCTCTAATCTCTCGGCATCGCTGAACTGACTGCGAGAGCAAGAAAAATGGATTTTAAAGCAGCTGCCGCCATCGCAAGAAAAGTCAAACGATTTGTCTCAGGGATGGATGGCGTGCAGCGGCCGTTAGAGTCCGTCTCAGCGCTAAAGTTGCGTCATCAGACCTCGGTGTTCTGCCAGCAGCCGATACACTCGTGAAAGGAAGTTGGTTGCACTAGCCAGATTCAGTTAGCCTTGATTTTATAGAGACTTTTTACAGAGTGGGAGAGAAGTAGTGGAATGAAAGTCTGTATATCTGATATTCGCCAGTTAGAGCAAGTAATTATCAAAGCTCCAGCCTACTCATATCTTTTTTCTGCTGAGCCGCATGAAATGAACAATTAGTTGTACTTGCTTAATTACGAACTTTGAAACTGGAATTTTAGATCTTACACATTTTTCTCGAGTCGCAGCCTCTTACCAAAATACGACAGCTTAGAACCCTTCACTCAATTATCCTTAAAGAAGCCGCGCTTGAAGGCTTTTTGCGCGGGTGAGATTTCAGTACGTACGTGACTGGTCGGTTAGATGTTTCATCGCCTATGTCTTCGTCTCGTTCTTCTATTGAAATAAATACTAAACAACCAATCATAACAGCCGCCTGGAAGCGCTGTAGGACAAGGAGTCTGGCGAGCTCTAACTGGCCTCTCTCTTGCATGGAGGGAGAGCGAAGTGAGTCTAGCTTCACCCTTTGCGAGCGTTAAGTGTCCTTCGTAGATCCATGTTCAAATTGTAAAAACTTTATCGGTTCTTAAATAATAAAATACTTCACTTGTTTTTTCCTCTAGACGTATGAAAATTTCTTAATATATATTATACCTTGATCAAAAATTTATTTGAATTTCCCTCTAGTACAGCAAAGTTAATGATAGCTTTTCAACTTAAAATAATAACAATGCAATGCAGTTTACATTTTCCTCTCAATGTTCATTATAACTTTCTCTAGCCTTCACTCTACGGTCATTAATTTTTGGGGTTATGGATTGCTTGCACAGGGAATAATATTTCGTCAGTCAGCAACACTGAAGGCTGAGTGCCATCACTCAGTTTTTCGTCATTCCGCAGCACTGAAGGCTTCTACGTAACTTTTCTGATGACAGTTAAGGCTTCGAGGGGCGAGGAGATTTCACTCATGAGCTTCGAAGTGGAAGGCCTCGGTCGCAACATAAATTATACTGCGAATGTCACGCAAGCCTGGGGCAAAAACCATCTCTCGAATTCTGATCCCAAGAGATGTGGCCACCATCCTTCCCGGATTTTAATCTAATGGACTTTTCTGTGTAGTCCATACTAGAAGTGAGAGCTTATTCAATACTTAATTAACGACTATATCGAGAACTTACAGGCATCACAACTCCACTCATTCTAAGGAATTCCCAAGGAAATGTTCAGTACCGCAGCTCAGGATCCACGGTGCAGATTTGAGGCAGTAACGGAAAAGATTAGCACACATTTTAGATAAATCCTAACATTATTTTTTCTTTGCGATGTTTATGTAAGAGTATAAATGTCTCCCGCCAAGTAATCCGTTTCATTTATAAGTTATGTTTCATTCATTTTTGTGCGTACGCCGCCCCTCCCTGTAGTTGAGAATAGTCGTTTTGCAAATACCGCTGATCCCTTGCCATCATCAGCGGTCGCTCAATGATGCTCTCCACAGCGCCACCTCCTCTGAGCAGCTGTGAGCAGTGGAGCCGCTGAAATGAGCTGCCTTAATCTAAAGCTATTCACATTCACCGCTCAGGTTCTTCGTGTAAAACTGGATCGCGAGCTTTCATGGGAATTTTATATTCGCTTTTTTATTACCAGTGCTCTCCAGAAGCAAGGCATTTTGCGGCTTGGATGAGGCCTTTACTGGGTACTGGTATGCTTTGTCGAGGTTTCTATGTTGTGTTCTAGAACCTGAAAAGAATTTTCTCCTTGGTACTTTCTTTGTTGAATGTTGACCAGCATCGTCGTTTGGATCATAATGTTACAAGACTTTATTTATTTTCTAGTTGCGTTGGCGTTAAAAAAAGTAGAGTTATTTGAGCAAAGAGAATTTCTTCCCCTTTCGCGTTGCAAGGAAATTATCTCTTCACCCTTCATGCATTCTGCGATTAAACCAAGAACTGAGGATGGTCTTGAGAAATTTCTGAGTACTTAGTTGAGTCATTTTTTTGCTCTTTATATTACGAGACTCCTATACATCCTTTATCCCCTTTTCTCCCACTCAGAACTAATGAAACGATTCTAATGAAGCAATTCTTGGATCTTATCTGTCTTCAGGTGCTAGACAAATTTCCCTGCGAGTGTTGCTGTTAACAACGACTCCTACACAATTCAGAATTGCTCGTTTTTTCTAGGAATGAGAATGCTTCTTAAAAATATATGAATGAAGATATAACAGAATAAGTCACTTAAGATCGTGCTTCTCACTCGTCTAATTACTTTACTCTCCCGACTGCCAGTACCACGTTTGCTATACTCGTGAATAAGACTTTGTTGAAAGATTTGTTATAGGCCTAACGCTATTGATTGATGTAGATTAATTCTGTCGTGATGCTGCTTGGGAGAATATTCTGAGTCGTAAAAAAAATTGCTTTAGTTGAGTAGTATTCAGGATGACCTTAAATGTTAAATAATTTCAAAAGTAAATATGCTTATCTACTTGTATTTTGTGATATATTTTCTTAGCACTAAATAAGCAGCTTGTTGATTCCCTTAGCGGTGATATGAGGTAACTCGAATTTTTTGAAGTATGTATGCAATGGACGAATATTTTCGCTTTGCTTTCAGCTGAAAGTTTTTCGAATCTGAGCTCATTGTCGTGTACGCAGGTGATGAAAATCAGCATATGAAGTATAGGTTAATCTGGGCGGTGTGTTAGAGCAGACCAGGCCAAGCCAAATCGTTTCTCTCTCTCGTGTGGGACTTTCGATGTATACTTTCAATGAGTCGCCACAAAGACGCATTTCCTGCTGGTGAGTGCAGATCGTTTTCTTAAATGAATTTTATTCACACGTGGCGGTTGTTGATAGTATCTGTTCTCATTTTTAATGGAATCTGAAAGGTTTGTGATAGTTGAAATCACTGTGATCCTTATATCCGTACAGCAAAAATTGAGTACGATGTTTTGTAAGCGATGCACTAATGCAGTATGAATAGCCGATGAAGGCTCTTTCTCAACAGATAATATCGGTTAAGGTTAAGGTTTTGGGTTACGAAATGCGTTGGCACATGTTACCCCAATTGTACGGATGCGTCTTTTGACTTGACCCTCTGTATTGATCTGCTCTCAAAAAAACGCAGAACCAACGCTGTTGGTGGCCATTGTTACTGACTCTGAGACAAAAGTTTCGAAATTTAATCCTTATGAAGGCCTTAACCGTAAAAAGCCCCTTAATAACTATCACAAGCTATTTTTACTCTATTTTTTTATTGCTGGAGTCTTCATTGTAACTCACGTTAGGTGGAGTTATGAAGTCGATTAAGAGTTGAAGGTTTCCGCTCAAAGGAACGTTTCCTGTTCGCACCACTCAGTTCACCACAATTGTCTGAGACATAATCCAAGAGAGAGTGAAGAACGCGCCTTTTAACGAACATCTGAGCACTTACAGCTGTAAGCTCTTGAAAAGGTTGTTCAAAACTTGTTCGTATTCCGGACTGCGGTGGTTAGCGAGAAAATCAAAGACAATGAACATGAAGATCCAACAAGCCTTCTATTCACACCCAAGAAAACTTTCATCAAGCTTTGCATCCTTCTTTAATTCCCACAAGGAACTTTTCAGTACATTTACAGTACCAGATAATGTTCTTCAAAGTGACTTAGGGGTGTCCTCGAAGACCGAATCCTTGCCACACATGAATCGCTTGTTAAGTCATTTAACTTAAGAGAATGGGCTTCTTTGAAGAGACTGCATGGCGGTATGCCTCAGATCGCTTCCAATCTTCCAGGTCTTCGACATCTTCATTCCTGGATTCGAGGTCCACTGATGGGGCAGCAGTACTAGCATTCCTCGCCAACGGGGTATTAGATTTATCGCCAAAGGAGCGTAGGGAGGCTTCATATGCATGGCACTGATCCTTCTAAAGAGTACTTATTCCTGGTAATAAAGTATTCACGTCTGCATTATAAATCGGCAAAGAAAATTAGGATAAAGTGATACAGTAGGTTATAATCAGTGTATTTTCCGATACTCCTGTCACAAAATACGTAATTCCCCTAATTTGAGAAGTTTTGTGTGAATACCTGATTTGAGGTTTGTGATGCAAATAAAGGAGTCACTGGTATGACCTCTTTGTTCGCTCCACATCATTGGAATACCAAATGACGGTCCTCAAGCTTCCCCTGGAGCGATCTTCTCAGACGCGCTAGGGAAAAACGAGCAAGACGCATATTGCGCGACTCAGGTGATGGACAAAGACTGCGTGTCGACCTCTTAATTAATTTAAGACCGAAGTGCTCATGACATTCAGTAACCTCTCCACGTATTTTTTGATAGTGCACTGTCAGCCTGGCGATGTTACCAAAACATTAGTTTTGATTTATACGTGGTTTGGTAGATTTGTTTTAGATTTGTTTTTACCCATTTAATTCTCATCTATCGTGAAATTCTTAGAATAGAAAAGGTTACTAATCATAAATATGTAACGTAGTAGCTTATTTTACAGTTTCTTTTTCGCTGAATGTTTTAGAATTAAAGAAATGGGCATTGAGGAAAGAGAGCGGCCCAGAATTGTTAACATTATATTTTGCATTCTTTCAATTCCAGTAATTGCTTAACGCGAAAGTCTGACCTCGTTGAATGGAATGGATATCGTTCATAAAATTTCAGCTATTCGTGGGATTTGAAATGGCATTTCAGCCATTTATGTTATTATAGTTTATTGTGAATTATTTTTTGCATTTAATTGATATATTTCATAAATATGTAATCCTTTGTTATCCTGAGTATCGCTATTTTTCCCATTTTCTTGTTAAATGACAAGTCTTCCTTGTCGTTGCAACACACTTTCTTTGCGTTTGTCAGGCCGCGCCAGATGATGGCCCACATCCTAGGTT
>VOMN01024078.1:0-25289 GCA_014899125.1 Orchestia grillus | reverse complement strand
TCGGTAAATTGTTCCTAAGGCTAGACGTTTTTTACTCTTTTGTAACTTACACTGTGTGTTCAACAGTTGGTGAACTAGTTATGGAGTGAAAGCGTCTGTGACAATGGTTTGTTCTATTTTCTATTTTGTTTTACTTAGTATTCCCAGCTTTCCTTCAAACCTTTTCTTCTGAAAGTATGCGTTTGATGTTATATGACTTTTGCAGAGAGTTTTCTCATGGTGTTTATAAATTTGCAGCACTTGCAACTGTTGAGGTCAACATCGGCATGTCGGACATCCTCCAAGTCAACTACCATTTTGGCAAGCAAATGCCTGTGCTCTTCTTCTTCCTGAAGGCTCGAGCTGGTGCGAGAATTCGCAACGTTTTGGGCATGCACGATCCTAAAGGCAACTACTATGACCCTTGCAGCTCAGGTAAAGAGCAAAACTAGCCCTTAGGTTTTAGCTCACTTAAAACAGGCATCTCTTTTGAATTTTGCCTTTTACTTTAAAACCAACTTGAATGTTGTTGAACGAGGATTTGAAATATTAAAAGTTGTATAATATGTAGAAAACTCTGAGGGGATGCATGCTGTGAGGACAAAATGTTTTAAGGACAGGACTGACCTCCCTGAAGCAGTGCGTCTGGCCACTGTGCCTTTACCCCACTGAGGGCTACAGGTACACCTTGTTCTTAGCAGAGTTTGGCTGGATGTGATGGTATTTAATTTGTCCGAGCTAGGTAGTTGTTGGAACTCTCATAGTACAATAGACTAGCGATCAATCTTTTGTGTAGAACCACACATATGGAACGGAGCATTGGGATAGATAGTCACTCATGTGTGAATAAAAAATTGTCTAGTTTTGAACAATTCGAGAAATTTGTCAGGTGCATAATCAAATCTCAAGTGATTAGAAAGTTTCTTGAGGCTTAAGTGAATGCAAAATGATTTCACATAAACAAGTTAGCTTAAGTGGAATAAATGATTCACTCATCAGTTCAATTTCTTACTTGAGCTTATATTTTATTGACCGTGGATTTTGATCAGGGATTGTAACTATTTCAACTTTTTATATTTTACATTCATTTCCCGTGCCCCTTGTAGTTAACAAATAAATTTCTATACTCACAGACCACACTCTGAAGCGTGTGGTGATCATGCCTGAGAAGGTGAGCGAGGACAGCAAGACCGTCATCAAGAACTTGTTCAAAAACTGCACCGGTGAGGACGGCAAAGCGATTCACACAGAGGAGCTGACTCACGAGGAGGCTAACATCGTCCTCATCGCGGCCAGTGGTCCTGAGGTCCAGGCTGTCGTAAGACAGACTGCCAAGAGCGTCAGTCAGTTCCCTCAGCCTTCAAAAACGTGAGTCTTGGTGGTGCTTATCAATGTGTTCTTGTTCTGGGGTGGGCGAGTAGTTCATCAGCCACTTGTATTGTTATGCGAATGAGAATTGCAAGTCTGACTTGGTTGACCGAGTCTTGGTGCTGTTTACCTTGCTAGCTGGAATGTTGTTCATTTTACTCGCATCTCAAGGTGCTGAAAGACAAGATACGAAACATAGCTTATCTATAAAGTTGAAATCTTTTAACTTGATACAACAATTTCTCTGTACGTAGGTTTGGAGGTTTTTTGACGGGTGTTTAATGCGAATAGTTATTATTGTATAGTTTGAAATGTTTTTTTTTTTGTGCAGACTGCTGATTTACCCTCCGCCGCCCCAGAAAGGCGGAATTTCCATCACGGTGGACGACTACCAAGTGCTCGAGGAAGAAAGCTTCCTCAATGACGTCATTCTAGACTTCTACTTGAAGTAAGCGTTTTGCGTGATCAAGGCTCGTTTTGTTTTGAGGATAATGAAAGCATGCAAGTGCTATCACTATACGTAGAGTGACATGATGATCGTGATGCGGTGCGACACTACAGATTTATATAATGACTGACATACGCACCCCGACATAAATGACGGGATTTACCTACTAGCAAGTTTTGTTCATTGTTGTACTAGATGGTGTGTGAATAGCATATGGTGGATTCATTTACGTGTAGTAAGAGCACTTTTCTGTTCCGCCAGGTGGTTGCTGCAGAGTAAGCTGTCAGAAGAACAGCGTAACAAGGTCCATCTATTCTCGACGTTCTTCTACAAGCGTCTCACTTGCAAACCCAAGAAAATGAGACGCCATCATCCCATTGAAGACGATCCTAAGCTCTCAGCTGCTGAGAAGCGCCACGCCAGAGTTAAATCTTGGACCAAGTCTGTCGATATATTCGATAAAGACTTCATCATAATTCCCATCAATGAGCAGTGAGTACATTTATCTGGGTAACTCAGCACCACACCAGCAAGTTGAAGTTGAAACTTTTTGTATATCTTATTTTGATTGTCGTTGTAATGTGGGCATTTCCACCTCTCATTTGTAAATTGTTATTTATGTGTAGTTTTTTCTATGATGAATATAGTTTTGACGAAGGTGAAGGAAATTTAAGTTTAAAAACTGTGTATATAGAGCCTAGGTTCATGTCCGATCAGAACATCGAAGCAGCGAGGGAGAAGTAAACTCATTTCATTCAGAAGGAACAAGCAACATAAATAGTGATCTCGTTTAAACGCGATGCAAAAGGTTATATTTGATGATGGTCCTACTGAGGTTTTGAAATATGAAAGTAAAAATTTGCCGAGAAAGACTCGACAATTTTTATTATTCAGTTTCAATTCAGCCCCGTTATTTATTCTGTGTGTCAACATTGCGTAGCTCTGTATAGATCTATGTTGCATTACTAACGAAGTACAAAATATCTTCACTCTAAACGTTAATAAATGATTGTTCGTGTGTCTCTATCAGCAATACCGTCATTATTTATACCTAGCTCACCCTATAATGTAATTTGGTTTTTGCACAGATATGAAGTAATTTGAATGCTGTTGAAATAAACCCCTCAGGGGGCATAGGATAGGCCATAGTCAATAGAGGTAGGTTAGTTAGGTTTGCCTATCCTATGCTATGGGGACTAGCGCCCCCAGGGGAGCACCGATAGGCCACCTCAGCTTTAGATAGGCCTTCGGGACTTCTATCTTTCGTGCCCACTTTGCTTCCTTCCGTTTTCATTCCTTCTTCGCTATTTCTTATTTGTCTTTTCTTCCTCTTCCTTCTTAACTTGCTGTTTCTATGCGCAGGGGATCTTGTGTGGGAACACACCCTGTGCATAGATTCCCCGTTCTCCCAAGTCCATACTAAATGGTCCCTACTCTTTCGATGCGGTATAGCCCTCGAGGCCGGTGCATTGCGTCTAACCCCAATAATAATAATAATAATAATAATAATGTTGAAATAAAGCAATGTACCTTCAAACATCGGGAAAGTGTTGGAAACTTTTTTAGTTATTGTGGATACTAAGTGAAAGACATTTGAATGAAAGAATCCTAATTTCTTTCATTCGGTGTTCGAATAATTTCTGTATCTTTATTAGTTTTGGTAATTTGAGTATTATTGTGTGGAATT
This sequence comes from Orchestia grillus, assembly GCA_014899125.1. Lineage (NCBI taxonomy): Eukaryota > Metazoa > Arthropoda > Malacostraca > Amphipoda > Talitridae > Orchestia > Orchestia grillus. The sequence continues at coordinate 21,807 of VOMN01024078.1, read as the reverse complement.
GCCTCGCCCCGCTTGAGTGCTACCATGCACTAGGCGACAATCTGCGTTAACTTTCGATCTAGAATAAAATCAGGCTATAAAGGCTGCTGCGTACTTCAGCGACAATATACGCACTGCTAACATTGACCCTATTTTTTCAGCGCTCATTGGTTCTTAGCCATCATTTGCTTCCCTGGTCTGCGAGGCCCCGTTCACTTTGCCACTAACGAGCCTGTGTCGCCGGAAATTCTGGCTGCTGAAGATGCCGCAAATATGAAGAAAAAGACCTGCAAGACGAAAATTAGGCACGAGGTAAGGCTGGTGCTAATGTTTCTTCATGTTTTAGAGTCTTCAAGAGCTGGTGGCCGAGGGGGGAGACCCAAAAGTAACAAGCATTGTCTAATAATTTTGTTCGCTTATTGTTGCATATTTATAGTCTTGAAGTATTATCTATTTGAAGCAATACAGCGGTGCAGACGTATTTTCAATTTTTCAGAGCAGTCTGAAACTCGTGTGAAGTTGTTTTTGATGACTCTGTCTTTTTTTCTTAACCTCTTCGGTAGCTGCAAAACGTTTTATTTTGAAGACTTTTTCATTTGAGGAACAAAAAATCCCAGGGAGCGAGATTGGGCGAGTAGAGAAAGTGGTTAAATGGGGTCATGCCATTCTCCCTATTCACGTGTATCATGCTTTCTGCTGCGACTTTTTTTTTTTGTTCCCATGAATGAAGAAAGTCCTCGAAGTAAAAGTTTCATAAGTGTTTCAAGAGGATAAGAGAAAACGACGAAGTCATTATAAACGTCACTTCATGAGAGTTTCAGAGCTGCTCTGAAAGTTGGGAACACACGTCTGGACCGGTGCGTTGCTTCCAATGGAGGATGCTTTGAAGGTGGCGAGACTATAAGCGTTCTCGAATAACTGAATAAAATTACGACAAAATTATAGTTACTTTTGGTACCCCCTTTTAGATGTTACTAGCTACGCCTCCCTAATACGTTCTAATGAGAATGTCTGCTGTGTTGCCACCAGAATTGTAATATTATTTGACGAGTTCCTCCGCCTGAACGATGTGCGCGAACGAATTGTTCTTCGGTTCAATATTAAGATAGTGTTCTTAAGATTCTGTTTGGGGCATATTTTAAACGTGGTTCTCTCAATTACCGTTGCTTGGAAATCTTGCACCAGTCGGAAATGCCTTGAGCTTGCAATGGATTATGACATATTATGACTTGACATATTATGATATTCTCACTAGGACAAGCTAGTTTGAGTCCACACACTGAATTTTGTAAGAAACTATTTATGCTTAAAAATGATCAAGCGCTCACAATAGTATGCTGCGTTTTGATCTGCTTTTTAGTGAATCGTTAACCTGTATCGTGCGTACAGCAAATCCCAATCATCGACGATGGGGAATGGAGCGACCGAGACGAGGCTGAAGGTGACGAAGACGAGCTGGAAGAGGACGATTATGATGATGAGGACTCTAGCCAACAACCACCGAGGAAGAGGAACAAAACAAGTGACCAGCCAATACCAGGGCTCGGTGGTGACGAGGACGCGCAGACTGTGAAGCCCAAAGTTACCAGTGATCTGCCTCCCATCAAACAGTGAGTATTGTATTGCTCGCAGTATTATTCCTAGAGGTAATGTTTGTATGTTCTATCATTTATATTGAATATGAAAGTAATGGATAATGAGTGTAATATTTAATTATTGTAATAGTGGAATATTATAATGTTAAATTTTTATACTTTGCATTACCTGTCTCAACGGGCTTCAATTTCTGTCTACCGATACCTGAATGTTGCATTTCCCTCTGACACATAGTCCTCGCATTCTTCTACACGAATAAAATTATTGGCGCTATTTGTACGTTTCATACTCTCGAATTTCGTTTATAACCTCCCAAATTTTATTTTGTAGATTCGAAAGTGTAAGGCTCATTTGTTACAGGCCGTGTATTCTGATCTTCGACTCGCTGTCGGGTGGTCACCGCGCCCGTATCGTGGCGACCCTGCGCGACTACTTGGCGGTAGAGCACCTGCAGAAGCGCAAGGAAGCTCGAGCCTTCACTAAGGAGACCATGAAGGGTTGCGTCCCGCGAGTCCCTCAGCAAACAAACTACACCGACTGCGGCCTCTACACTCTGCAGTTCACTGAAAGCTTCTTCGAGGTGCGTCTTTGTTCTTTTACTTTCGTTTGTGGATAACGGCTGTTTCAGTTGGTCCTCGCAGGAAGTGAATTATGTATTGCTTTTTCATCATATCGATAATGTACCAGGTATTGTTTTTTAATCTGCCGATATCGTATCTCATCCTGCAAATTTTATATAAAAACGGAAATAAGGTTTTCATTCCACATATTTAGACTTGTTAACATTAATGTGATCGTTTCTTTTTCAGCTCCCTCTGAAAGACTACCGATTTCCCATGCGCTCCATCACTGACTGGTTTGATGAATCTGTCGTTGCTGGCAAGAGAGAGTATATCGCTATATTAATTCAAAACTTGATGAATAAATATAACCCGAACAATAACATCAAGTTGCCCGAAATCAGCTTCAGTACTCCTGAGGAACGCGAGAAAGGCGGTCGCGCTTCATGTCAAGCCGAGGAGCGAGAACGTCAGCTCAAGATTTCGTTGGAGAAAAACAAGGATAAAAATAGCAAGGGGAAATCAGATCCCAAACCCCCTTCTGCTGAGAAAATCCCACTGTTAGGAGAGGACGGGGCTGGCAGGCAGTCGTCCACCGAGGACTCTGGTACCGTTGCAGGTGGAGAGACAGCGCATAATAACTCGACTTCTAAGGTCGAGACTAATGAAGATAAAACCGATGCCAATGAAGATAAAGCTTTATCAGGTTTACCGAAACAGGTGGTGAACTCCACTAATACCGATATTGGTACAAAGAAGAACCAACCTTTGCCTATCGCGAAAGTTTCTAAATCGATCTTGATACGTTCTGAAAATCAGAGCGGTGCTTTGAGTAAAGAAGTAGGTAAACCTGTTACCAGCGTTCTGAAAGGCAAGAAGGTAGTTCTCGGTGTCATTCCGTCCGTGAAGCCATTCGGTAGCCCTCAAACCAAATCTGGTATGCCTACTGCTCCTCTCCCTAAAGGAATTGTACCTACATTGCCGTACAAATCCATAAGTTCAGGGCTGTCCTCTATCAAAGAATCGTATAGTACTGAAGAAACAAACGAAGAAGATGACAGCAATAACAATGAGAGCAACAGTAGCATGAAGGAGCGAGCGGCTGTCCCTGTTACTCGCATGGTAACGGAAGTATCGACTGGTGGCACCGTTGCAGCCGTACAAGTCAATGCAAACATGGCAAGGAGTACAGCCGCTACTGTGGCTCGATTGAATAACAGGGCAGCGTCGAAAAATGCGTCGTCTATAAACGGCGTAGTTTCGGATCACGGAAGCAACGGCACGATGCTGTCGTCGGTCACTGCTGCCGTATCCTCTCCTCAAGAAGACGTTGCTCATCTGAACAAGTATCCAATTTTGGCATCGAGCTTAGGGAATGGTCGAAGAGTTTCGAGCGAAGTTCTTGATTCTAGTAACAAGTTAAAAACGGAGAATAATGTTTCATCAAGCAACTCTGGTGAAGAAACCTCGATGAATACAATCATCGGGAAAGCGAGTGTGGACAAGCCTATCGCTGAAAAGAATACTGTTTCTGAGAAGAATGGGCATCTAAACGAAATTCTCATTGGGGAAATTTCTGGCAAGAAGGCCGTGTATTCTGAAGATGGTTCCGAAGTGCTGATGTATTTATCACCGGATGAAAGTGGCAGTTCTCCAACTGCACGCGAGGGGAGCTCATCCCCAGATATTTATTCGAATAGAGGAGCTGCTGATGATGATGATAAAAATGCAATTGAAGATTCAGCGAAAGAAAGTGAAGGATCCCAGGACTCTAATAGTACTATTTCGGTGGGCAGCGAAATGACATTCATTCCTCCCTCTCAGTCTGTTACTTCTGGAAACAAGAGCATATCTTCTACAAGTAGCATTTGTAGCATCAACAGTACGAGCAGTGAAGGTACTCCTAGCACTCCCAGTGGAGGGAACAGTCCTTCGACGGCGGGTTCGCGCTCCAGCGAACGTGTAACATCCTCGGGCCGCTCCATCAATACACCAAAACGCTTCAGGGATCTTGCCAACCCCGAAGAAACGAGGAAAAAGAAAACCAAAGTAAATCACTCAGGACATCGGTAGCAGTTAGCGCCTCTAGGTAATTATTTAGGTAGTTTTAATGATAACTTGATAACTAGCCATTCCTCAGCGATAGATTCGTTGGTTGTCGATGTGACTGCATCCTGTGTGTCAAGTGTGTCGTCTTCCAGTGTACTCGCGCGTCAAAAGTCAGCAATGGCCATGGCGAGTGATAATGAAGCATCTCCCGGGTCCGAACCTTTTCCGACAAGTTCTGCAGAATACTCTAGTAATGAAAATTCTCGTAATTTGCCAAATAAGCACAATTTCACCCAACGTTTCAATGGACTTGACAATTCTGGGTCAACGGATGTACAGGTGGCAGGTCTCTTGACATCGTCTATGTCCGCTGCTCCATCTGTTACCACTCTGGGCACTTGTTCGCAAATTCAATCTAAGATGGACACAGAATTTCAAACTCTACGCTCTATATCAGAGTCTACTCTAGAGCTTCCCACTTCGATTGTGTCGGAGGTACCGACGTCTACTTCGTCAAATGCCACTACTGCCTCGACCTCCCTACTGGCACAAAAACCGTCATCCACTGTTGGTCATGCGTCAAGTACTGATGTCATCACCGAGACCGTTCCTGATACAGAAAGTTTGCTTGTGGATGTGGCGTCTATGTCCCAGTCGCCCCTACAGTCAAATTTGATGATCAATCATCAAGGTGTTGTTTTCCTGCCTGGGTTAGTGTATATACCTAAATAAATTCATAATGTGTTAATGCGAGTTTTTGAAAAATTAGTTCGATCTGCTTTGTGATATTCTTGTAAGTATCATCACTTGTTCATATCAATGATTGCGAGGAGCTCAGACACATAGGTATTAAGTTGTAGATAAGGAGAACTGTAACACAGTTACCAGCATTTCTGTAAGGGCGAATTTGTTTGAATGTCATGGCTATGTTATTTATCTGTCGTGTATTATAGCATGTTAATAAAAAATGACTCGTGTGTTGTGTATAAGTCCTTAATTATTCGTGATATTGTGGTATATATGGTGTGCAGTTATTTTTGGGCATCTAATGTTCAGAAGAGCAGACTTTACAAGCGCGCCTTTTTTTTTATTCACATAACGGAAGTAATAAAGCTAGTAATGACACGAATATCAAATATATTTAAGAACGTTATGTGCAGTGTGCTAATCCAGCGGAAAGAGTTAATAAAATTGACAGCATTCTGTCCATTCTGCAAAAGTTAATTCAAGATTCATGGAAAAATTAATAACGTTGATCGTATACGAAGTAAATTAATTTACAAAGAAAAGCGAAGCGTAAGTACCGTATTCTGCGTTTTATTGTAAACGTTATTATTACGATTCGAGTGCTATTTCTGGTACTTTAATTTTTGTAGCATAGTCGAATAACGTGTCTACTTTAGAGATAGAAGGCACAGGACTTGTATCAAAACCGGTCAACTTCCTGTAATTGTCAACGTATGTAGTACCTCCGTGGGTAAACGGGACTGATTATCAAATGGTTATTTAAGTGTTCATTCCATTGAAAGTTCTTCCATCCCTTGGAAGATCCAAGGATGAAGAACCCTTTCTGAATAGAAGGTGAATATAATGCTACTACGTGTTCGTTCCTTTCTGGAACGGAAACGAGTTCGCATGGATTGTTTCCAAGAGACCTTTGAAAGAAATGCTCGCAAAGAAACAGAATTCATAACTGTAACACTAGTTGAATTTCCTAGAAATGACGCAGAATTAAACACCCTACATTCGGTTGTCTTGCTGTCAAATTACTATCATAATTCTCATTCGAAATGAACTAGATACAACTTTCGACACTAGTAAACGAAAGCCTTTGTCTAATCGTTAATTTTTGCATACTTTATGTGTATCAACATATAATAATTAAATGGAATACATTCGAATTTTGTAAAGACGTCTGTACAAGTAGAACAAACTGATTTGCAATAGAATTACGTAATTGAAAGTGATCCCAATAAGTTACGACTGATTTGAGCAATGCGATTCCATCCACTAGGCAACCTGTAACTGATGTTTTACTTTCAAAAGAAAGTTACCGTTTTAACTGAACAGAGAAGGTGCAAACGATGTAGAAAAATTGTAGCAACACGCATTTACAGTACATTACATTTTACATTCAGTTGCGACACCAGCGGCATTGGTGGAAAATAGATCCAGAGCGAGGGAAATGAACCAGAAGTCATCACTTATCAGCACATCAAATCAGAATTAGTTTTTAAACTTCAGCATATTTCATATCATTCGCTGCTCGCTAGGTAAACCAGGGGCGCTTTCAAGATAAATTCATTTTGTCGATTGTTAACGGAATCATTATTTGTAATTATTTCGATTTAAAATTAACGTTCCGAAACCGAATTTTTTAGTCCGCCCATGCGCCCTGAGTTATCAGGGCGTAATCGCAGCTCTTGCGTCCTTCGTGGCAGACTGATTTCTTGAGTCGAGGTGCGTCAGGGACACAGTGTGCTTGTGACGCGACACTTCTCCGAAACCCACAGAGTTTTGACGCGAGAGTTTCGCGGACGGCGGCGGCCTGTATCGAGCCGCCGAATTTGGAACTCCTCTCACTGGAGGTGGAGATGGACCGCTTCCTGAAGTATCGGAGCCCGCGCTAATACTTCCAATTTCTTTTTGTAACTTTCTCCGCTCTTTAGGTGGATAATTTTCGATAAGCGAAAACTGATCAGCGCACGATCTTCTACGCACGTAAGCAGCAGGTGGATCGTCGGTCGATGCCACACTGATCTCCGAGGCATTACTGATTTTACTCATATTGCTGGTAGTTGTTACGCAACTCACATCAGTAACGTTGCTCGTATTACTATCTTTCCTGTCAGCATCGGAAGTATCAACGTTTACGAGAGGACACTTTTCAGCAGCCGATAGGCGATCCACTTCGCAGTCGGTCGTAGTAGAACCACCCAGTTCAGGTGACGGATTAATAGACGAGTCATCCGTCATGAGAACACAAGAACATTTGTGCTCGTCTAGAGATTCCAATTCAGGTTTTGAATGGTCTTCCTCTGGTGTGGATGGCAGCGTTGAACATTGGGCAGCAGCTATTGCTAATTGCCCAGCATCTGTGCTTGTACTGTGCTTTACAGCTTGGAATGTTGCAAGCTCCAGAGGACATATCTGTTCAAGCCCTTCTTGTTGTGAAACGTGGTAAGAACTTGAACGCCTCGTATGATAAAAGCTATCGTTTCCTTCTGGACAGTTGCAGTCGAGTTCATTTTGGTCAGACTCGATGTACTGATTATTTTCCGTTGAGCAAGAGCACTGAGTGTCTGAAATTTGTCTGGTGTAAGTGGTTTTTCTTGTTGCTTTTTGGACACTACTCTGTTCATGGTCAAACGTATTACGAGGCATGCTACAACGATTTAGGTGACCGTATAAGGTTTGAGAGTTCTCTCCGTACATTGCATTAACCGCGCTATCCAAAGAGAACTGTAAAACTCCTGGCGCCGCGGCTGAATTTGAAAGTCGCGTAGGAGATTGATGTTCATTAGCGGATAGCGGGGACGTAGAAGAGAGCGGCTCCGGAGACGACATGACATTGTACGTCTGGCTATCTTCTTCTTGACTTTGGCTCCACCAATGACTCTGCCATCCTTTGTTCACCTAAAAACAACATCCAGTGAGGTGGCAATACTGACTAGCAATTTATTCTAACCGACATTGAATGACAATTTTTTTTCATCACCACTTTGTCTTCAAGTTGTTGATCCGTACATTCATACTAATTTATAGTTTATTTTATTTTAAATATCAAATCATGATTTTTCCGTACTGTAAATGGACTTACCTGGCGACTTGAAGATTCATTTTGGTGAAGAGCTTGACGTCTGCACTGGGCGTCGGTGCGAGCAGCAGCGGTGTCGCTGCTTCGCTGTTGCCCGCTGATCGGAGGCAACATCCGACCTGATTTTGTTCTCCTGTTAAGAAAGGTTCAAGCTTTAGTTTTCTGAACAAAATTCCACCGCTAGCAAGTACAATACAATCGAACCTTTCACTAACGGACGAATTGAAGCGAGAATTCACCAGTTGACGTAAACATTCCGCATGAATTTTGTGTCGGAAATTCTAGCTTGTGGAATGTGTATTTAGACCAGCGAATTTGGTCCGTTGAATCCAGTACCCTTTAATATGCGGTGCCCACCGATAAGAGGCTGAACTGTACTCGAGTAGTGTACCAATTTCATTATTTTTTCCTCACCACGCATCACTTTCCCAACAGTTGTTGAAAGCTTCCGTCATTCGAGCGGCTTCAAAAAAATAAATGCGCTCGGGTGTATTGAAATGGTAAAAACACCCGAGGAAGTAGATGGTTTAGCGAAATGCATTATTATGTTTCGTAACTGACCAATGCCGAGCTATCTCGAACAGCGGGACAAACTGTAACTTTATAACATCAATCTGGCGAAGAGTCGCTGAAAATGTCAAAATGAGTTTTAAAGTATCGATGGTAACCAATATCTAAGAGCCTTTTTCCATCACGGTAAGTAGTGAAAAAATAAGAAATTGTCTAGAAGTTTCCATCAAAATCCTCACACTAAAAGTACCCGCAGAAAGATGATTTATTAACTGTTACTGTGAAGTTTAGATGTACACAGTGAATAAAAAAAAAATTACTCGCTCAGCGCACCGCCAGCTACTACCACTGTTTGAACTGAACTCCACGTATTTTGCATAAAGACAGTAAAATTTTCAATAAATTCATACGTCTTCGTAATAATTTGAGATAAAGCTATAATTCAAAATTTAGAAATATCAATCGGTACTTTTTTTTCGTACTCTTTTTCCATTCCTTGAAATGAAAATATACATCCCCGGAGTGCGAGGGCTATTTAAGGACATTGTTAGTACGTTAAATAAGTAATCAAATTTTTGCAAAAAATTATACAGTTAAATCAATTTTATTCAAGTATCCTTGACGGTACTACCTTGTGAAATAATTCTATGAAACCACCATTGGCTTCAATGACTGCTTCCAATATGGTCCGAAACAGTCGACAAGATGAAATTAAGTGGTCCTTATCCATTTTGGACATCTGGAGAATATAGGCCTTCAGTGAAGCTATGGTATGTGCTGTGAGGACGTCGGTTAGTCTTCCTCTCATCAACGCTCCACACGAAATAGTCTATAGAATTTATATCTAGCGAGTTTAGGGTGACAAATTCGAGGTCATGTGATCGTAAAAATTCTCTGAAAACCAATCTTGGGCTACTATGGCTTTGTGAGAAGGTACTGAGTCTTGCTGAAAGACATATGGCCTTACATTGGGTACTTTATCTATCCAGGGTTTAACAACTGTCTTTAGACCATTACTGTGTCGAGCAGCACTAACCCTGAGATCCTGTGGAAAAATGTAAGTGGCATGACATGACCTCCACTCCTCACAACCCCTAAAACCATTCGAGTAGCCAGAAATTTAGGTGCATCACCGTGGATTCACTTCTTGGGTTAACATCTTAATTTAAATGGCTTATCTGAAATAAAGAAAATATTATAAATAATTCGAGTAGGTAATGAATAGAAAAAGACATGTCCTCAAAGAGATCTCTCGCCCTGTATACATGGTTTGATGGACATTGTACAAAAGATTCAAATCGATTCTCCTGCCTCAACTTTTGCACTAGAACGGCGGAGTTATTCTCATTAGATGCGTTTCGATACAAGAAGAAACCGATGACAGCCGATTTGGAAAAAAACAAAGAAAATGACACTTCTCTGAAGTTTTTCATTTGAAATTTTTATTTATTCTCTTGTTTTCTTTCGATAACTTTTCAAATTTCTCATTGGTGGACATTGAACCCCGCTTCGATACATCCTAAGCAACAAGTCCTCACCGCTTTAGGAGCTACTGATGGACATCGTGAGGACATTTTTCAACAGGGAGCAATTCATGCCTAGCCTTTTCTCCAGTTAGACCCGTTTGAATTATGACAGTAAAGAAATCATTACCGTTAAGCGTCCGCTTATGGTCTTAATTCACTTACTCGTAGATTGAGGCTATCTGTGATAGCACGTCTTTGCGAACAAAGGTACCGAGAATTTTCTCTCTTAAGAAACATATTCTTGTCACGAAACTGCTTACGTCTTCGGTTGGAGAAAGATAAGTTGGCCTAAATTTATTTTCTATTTCTGTTTCTTCATATATCTCCCAACGCAACTTGTGCGAAAAGTTTTCTGAACGTTTCAAAATCAATGCAGGTATGTACAAAAAGTCTTAAAGAAAGTCTTCTTCGCTTCTTCAAGCAAGGGTTGTTCAAATAAATCAGCAGGAAGCCTCAAAGTTGGCTTCGCTTCCTCTTCTCAGGCTGGGACGACCTAGCCTTCTAATTAACTATCCCGAGATATCTCGTGGCCGCGGTTGTTGCATTCACGTCGTCTCTGTCGGTTACGCAGACCGCGTGAATGCAGCCCCAGCTCTCCGGGGATAATTCCTTAAAAGGTTAAGCATAAACTAAAGTATAAAAATAGCACTTCACATAACTATAGCAAAACTATAATTTCAACTTGAGAAAAAGAGTGCCAACGATAGTTGAGGCTCTTATTATACCCTAAAAACTCCCCAGGTATAGACAGGGTGATTCGTATGGCTCACCTGTTGTACGCATCATATATCAGGTACGACTAGTCAGCTCTCACGGAATTATTGCCACCGGCAAAGTTAGTGAAGAGGCATCGCGCTTTTTACCTGGTCGTGATCTTCTGTCCCTCCACATCGGACTGAACAACAAGAGGTTCAACACCATCTTGGTCGGCCTCTGATGCTTCGTGGGGGGCCAGGCGTTGTGTTCTGCCGGCAGGATGTGCGGACACGGAAGTCGATCTCGATGACGCAGACGACAAGTGCATCGAAGAGAAACCCGTGGTAGATGAAGTCGACAAGTTGGACGTTGAACCTCGAGCTCCCTTGCTGGTCAGCGCTGATATCGCGCGACTGCGGTAGTGCTGTACAGCCGCTAGCTCTTTGTCTCGCTCCTGTGAAGTAAAAATTTTTACCTCCATTAACTGAACAGCACCGTCAGTACCGAGTTTTATTACGCCGTTGAAGAGCCACTGAAAATGTACAAATATAGATGAAATCGTAAAAAATTAATGTCTATAATTTCTATTTTTGCTTCGTAGTAACTGATGTAGAATGAGAAAATACGCAAAATTTCTAGTTCTCTCAACTAAAATCGTAACTGTAAAAGTGTTCTTGGAACTTCTGATATCATGTATTACGTATAAAAACTCACGACTTTACTAATTTGCTGTAAAACATCTGTCGTGAACAGTGCGAAAGCGATGCATAGTCACTCAGGTAATTTCAGTAACATTAGTTCTGCCGAAATACTAATCTGAATTTTATTTAAAAAATACAAGTCATCGATCAACCTGAGCTCCGAATAGTTTTCTCTGGAATATTAATTGTCTGAATCTCGTAAAGCGATATAATTGGTGTACGCTGGAAACCAAGCTCTACGCCAGATTTGTAAAATACGGCGTAGATCAATTTATTCGACAAATTGTAAAGCTAGGTATTCCATACCTTCGTCGCCTGATTTCTGCAAGGTCTCCCCGATAATAACCCATTGATTATAATATCGATTTATTCTCTCCGATAACAATTATGCCGCAACTTTTTTATGAAGCCGTACAGTAATAGGATTTCAACTTTGCCAACGCATCGCTCCCTGTCGAGAGTGTATTTCGCCCCATTTCCAGCGCCATTACGCACTCAAACTCAACGAGGTCTTGCGATGCATTAAGCGACTATTGAAAACGTAGGTTTTACTAATTTGTAACTGAAATAACCATATTACTTTTCGCTCAGTTCCTTGCGCCTTATACGTCAGACCAGTGCTGCTCACAGTGGTGACGGTAGTAATGGGGTGAAGGGTATTTAGCAGCACGCAAGAACTTTCGCAAGACTGCCACCAAAGGCATACCACTATTTCAGGGTCTTGTGCTCTTGCATAGTCACTAGCTGAACTGGAGTGCGGGAGAACAGTGAAGCCTCTTCTGATTAAATGTAAATTATTCTTCTGCTATAATAGTTTCCTTCAAAATGAGAATTTGTCCGGCATTTTTTCCAATGTAGGGAAGACGCAGTATAACATGCATTTGACCTCCTATTAACAAGGTAATTGAAGAGAGATTACCAGCAGGCGCGAGTATTCCGCACGCGACTATTCTGCACTTTCGTAGCGGATATTCTGACTAATAATGAAATGTCTATTCAGACCAGCAGATTTTTTCAGTTGCATCCGATGTGTGCTCACAAGGAGTGACTGTGGATGAAAAGTTCAACTGTGCAATGAAAATTACATAATCTAATTTTTTACCAGCTCGCACTGTCAAGGTGGCAGAATCCTGTGACAGCATTATCCAAGGCAAACAATTGCTTCTTAAATTGATGCCTTTTCCTCTATTTTTTGCACCTATGAGCAACTACACAGTGAATCAGTCCTGAACTATTAATTTTAATTGTTGTTTTTCGAGTAGTATATGTTCAAAAGTTAGAAGCAAGCGAGAGCAAATGCGTATCAAAAAACAGAACACCAAAATTGCTCTGAATTGGTTCAGTCGTCACCCGCATCCACTTTGAAAAGCCGGGAACCACTCATTTTCAACAGAGTGATCGGAGACTACAATTTTAAAAGATGATTTCACGAATAATGCTGTGAAAGTATGCCCGGGGTATTTGAATCATTAATAAATTAAACATAGGTCAACACGCTCAAGAGAGCTTACGTTTATCGTAGCGCTAACTCTCCGTCTAATTCCGTTGGGCGCCTCTTCTTCTCTCATCTATCGTGCTAGAAAGCACTCAGTGCGTAGAACTTCAAAGTTTTTAGGCAGTAGTTGATTAAGAGCACTCTCTTGACGAATAGTGTGTAACTGGACGCATTCGAATCGTCGCTAGCCTAACGAAAGTTCATGATCAGTAAAAGCCTACAAAGTTTTCAAAGGTGCATGCGATATTACCTGAAGTGTCTTCTGCAGAGCTCTGTGATCACGCCTCAGTGCCTGCAGTCTCCTGCTGGTGGCTCTGTGCCTCCCTTCCTCTGCAGCTACCTGCTGACGGCCACTTTTCTCAACGAGTGCCAGTCGTCGCTGCAGTTCCTGTGAAGCAGCAGTGCATCAATTTATAATGCGGGGCTTAGCGATTGCAGAAATCCAAAGGTGATTATATAGGCCATTCTTCAGTCTTAATTTACACGTATGAAAGTTTTTAGGTAATAGGTTAAAAGTGTTTTCCTCTGTAAATTTTGCATTTTCCTACGAGATAAGTTCCGCCTCGTTACAGACGAGTTTCATTCGAAGAGATGAGCTCTCTGTTTTTAGCAGGAGTTAATTTTTTCGTCATGGGAAATTCTTAGAATTTAACTCAAGCAAGTGTAACACCAAGAGCCCCGTTAGTGAACGATAACAAAATGCCACATTGAATGAACATTTGAATATAAGTGACTAATGGCGATGGTAACAACGTATAAAATTGTTCTAGATGGTAAAACATACTTTGAGCCAAACGACTGTCGTGTTTTATCAATCTCATAATGCTACGCGGCTTTATAATCCAAGGATTTTTGTTTAGATATTATGCATTTTTTCGATAAAATTTAGCGATAAATAGAGCAGCAAGCTCAATCATTTGTGTTTTGCACAGGGCTTCAAGCTTTTCAACGCGAAATTTAGCATTCACAAAGTTTGACTGGAAAGCATATGCACCACCCGGCTAGAGTGTCAAAAGGACCGTTCACATTTAGAACTTTTTCGTATGGGACTTCCCACTATCAAATTTGGTGCACATGTGTAACTCACTGAAATATTATGCTTGGATTTTGGAACTTTTTCGATTGCTCGAAAAAATGAAATATTAGCAAAAAACGTCTTTTTTGTGCATTTTTCAAACAGATTCTCCTGCCTCAATTTTTGCATTAGAACGATGAAGTCGCTCATATTAGGTGTGTTTTATTACAAGAAAAATTCAGCGAGTGGGAATTTGCTAGAAAATAGAAATTTTTTCATGCTTCCGAGGAAATTTTTATTGAAAGTTCTTATTCCTTTTCGGTTTTTCTTCAACAACTTTTCAATTAAATGGGCTCTATGGCATACTGGTAGTGTGATGATCTCGCAGCCGTGAGGACCTGGGTTCGAATCTCGACTCAGGCGAGGCATTTCACGTAACCACGGAGTACTTCCCTTGGGAAAGGAAGTTTAAACCACACAGTCCTCACATCCCTCACCACACCAGTAGTTGTAAGACATTGAAAATCCAACGGTAAAAAGTGTTAAAGTTAATAAACGTTTTACGAGGTCCTTACTGTATTTGTGCCTCAGAATTTCGCGTCGAATGAGTTAAGTTTCATTATTGTAGGTCAGAAATTCCAGAAGTGTTGCTTCAAAGTCGAAGGATATGATTTTGCAGAATTCGGCAAATAAATAAACAATCATTTCTCTATGGGTTTCCGTATGATTTTTCCGCAAAATATATATTTTATGAATCACAAAACCAGTTAAGAGGGGTACTCACCAAGTGCTGTGACTGCTGCATTGCACATAGGTTAGGTTGCAAAATAATAGCGTAGAATTGGTCTGAAGCGGGATCTTGGAAATAGCTAGGTTGATAAGAGCGTAAGCTCCCTCGAATCCGTAAGCCCACGTGCAGCACAGCAGTCACAGCACTTGGTGATAATCATTCGAAGTTGATTTTACTATACAATAACGCATCCTTTGCAAGTAACCTATACGTAACTCAATCAAAATAATATTTCTTTGCCTTTCAAGGCCCATAATGCACTCAGTTTTGCAGGTACAGTTTTCAAATTTACCTAAGTTAAAAATTATCTATTCAAACAACGTCATGCTATAAGAAATTCAATTTCAAACATTTGAACGAAACTCCACCGGAAGACCCGATTAAGGCAGGAGGACTGTGGATGAATTTGCACAACAGTATCGCACTGCGACTTACATCGACTTCATGCTGCTTCTCCGCCAGGGAACCCTGAGTGGCGCAGAGCTTGCGGTTTAGCTCTTCTCTCTCCGGCAAGCTGCGCTTTTTCGTCAGCTCCTTCAGCCGTGTCGTTTCCTCCACCGATTTGAAAATCCGTTCCTCCTGCTGACGGAGCTTAGACGTGTCGCGACGATGTGCTTCTGTTAACTAAACATATAGTTCATTAACGTGTGGAACACACTAATAACTTATAGAAAAAATTAGAGCTCTTATTTTTTGAACAAAAGTAATTATTACATATAATTACAGAAGTAATTTGAAGAGAAGTAATTTGAACAGAAGTAATGTGAACAGAAGTAATTAACGAAAGCTTCGGCGAGTAACAACGAGTAATACGTTTATACTCGCTACATCACAATGCGAACGTTCAAGTTTCAGAGATACTTCTCATTAAATACCCGTAACTTTCACTGTAGTTTTCGAGATCTGATAGAAACGTGTAACTGTAACCAAGGATACATTAAAGTTATAAAATGAGATTCGTTTGTAGACTGCTGGTATAACCCGATAGTTAAAATTATGATGAATACCTTCGTAAAACTCGTTTACCAGGGATTTCTCTGAGCGGTGCATGGCATTTTTCTTCATCCACACTTCGGAAATGCATTCAATGCTATGCATTAATGTATCATAAACAAGTAATCATGCGAGCGGTACACTCCAACGTCTTTGAGGAGCTAGTCCTTGTTGAGTAAGACGGCACATCCAGAATGCCTGTGGTCACGTCGCAGAGTACATAAAGACAGTATTTTTTCATACTTCTAAAGTATTCAATTTTGGAGAACAAGCAGGAAATGAATTAGGATGAAGATACCCAGTTTAAAATATATCATTCATGTCGACAGACCAAGTGAGTGTTCTTTCAACATTTTCAGAATGATGGTCTGGACTTCTTTTCATAGTCATGAGAACTTAACGACGGCTTGGACATCATCCTCATCTTAGTCTAGCGGATAAACTGTCGACAGACCAATTGAATGTTTTCACCATACTGGTATGTTTAGATTAACGGTAATAAATTAGTGTTTTCGTGGTCTTGTTGATGTAACTGTTGTTAGAGCCACAAAATAACTATTCTCTTCAATGATATTTAGTAAGAAGTACCTTGCGAAGACGGTCCTGCAGCACTAGGATCTCCATCTTGTGGGCCTCCAGGAGGTGGGGCAGCTCGGACTTGGCTTCGTGGAACTTGCGCAGCTCTGCCTCCTGCCTCTTGCACAGCCGTACCAGCAGCCGGTTCTTCTCTTCAAGCTCCTACGAAGAAATCATCAACGTTTGCTTCAGTAATTGGTACCGATCACCATAGCTCGCAATTGGTACAGGAGGGCCATAGTTCATGATCGGTACAGGAGGGCCATAGTTCATAAACGGTACAGGAGGGCCATAGTTCATAATTGGCACAGAAGTACCAAAGCTGATAATTGGTCCAAGAGTACTGAAGTTCAGAATGGGTACAGAAGTATCGAAATTGACAATTGGGATAGAAGTACCGAAATTGACAATTAGGATGGTAGTACCATAGGTCCTAAACCATTATTCTGTTGCGGCGTATTTTCATGCACCTCAATATGTCTGAACGCTTGCTCTAACTTCTTAACAGCGTCAAACCGAAGCTCTTTTACAGTGATGTTGATCTGGTGTTTTAGAATTGATGATTTTAAAATAGGTATTTGATAGGGTAAGATAAGGCTATGACTCTGATGAGACTTAAAAAAGTTATTATAAGTAGAAATTAAGTCGAAAATTGTAATTTTCTCACCAAATACTTTTTACAACTAAAAATATTGAGCTCAAAATCTGTTATTGAAACAACGATATACACTCGTCCTGGAATGAACAATACTGTAACGCACATTGTTTCATTATTGATATTATTAAGCATTATTATTATTATCATCATTATTATTACTATTATTATTACTAGTTAATTAGTACAGAGCTCCCTAGCTACATCAAATGCGATCTCAAGAGAGTAAGAAGAAGGGAACATTAGCATGAACAGTGGAAAACGCGTAGACTCTGTTCAGGTGTGTTGCCACACAAAATTCCCCGAGCATAGAAGCACGAAGTTAAAAAGGAAGAGGATGAAAAGACAAAGAAGAGATAACGAAAAAGGTGTAAAAATAGAAAGAAGCCAAGTTGGCACGGAAGAAATTGAAAGAAGCAAAGTGGGCACGAAAGATAGCAAGTCCGAAGTCCCATCTATAACTGAGGAAACCTAACAGTACCCCCTTTGAATACCAGTCCTTATAATATAGAATAGACAAACCTAACAAACCCAACTCTATAGACTATTTTATACCTCTTAAAGGGACGAAAACACTCGTTACATGGTGTATAAAAGAAAATAGGGATCAGGTATACTATAGAAAGACTATATCAACAGCCGAGGCCATCGCACCTATCATTGATCATTCAGCTGTGTGGGTCGCAAATACTCGACAATTATGACACCACCAAGTCCACGACGCCTATTATTTGATAGAGAGAAACAAGTTTTTGTACAATTATTTCTGTAACTATTTCCACGATGCCCGTCAGAAAGAATGGGAGATGGAGCGAAAAATGTTTTTGCGGAACCCTCATTTTGAAGTTTGCAAAATACTTTTGAATATCTTGAAAATGTTTGGGCCTTTATGCCCTGGCCACACTGGGGTGCCGCCGGAACGGCAATGATACACAAGTATACTAGTACATAATTTTAACAAATCATCAAAGCCTATGAGAGCTAAGGAGACTTGTCCTTGCGTATCACCACCGTTTTCAATCGGGACGGCATTAGGTACTGCCCGAATTTCTTTCCGCCCTCTTGTAATTCGTAGAATACACGGAAGATTTCACCACTATAGTTCTGGTACACTCATTTGAGGGATCCAAGTAATAAGCAGAGAGTGGCCCGAAGAAATCAGGTCCGGTACTAGTCACAATTGACTAGTAAACTACGAGTAACTGCCAGTACTAGTGCTCCAAATCAATGAGACGCCGAAGCTGGAAACCTCGAGACTTTTGAAGTTGATTAGCAAATATTAAATACTATTACTAAAAACAATGAATGGAAATAAAGAAAACCGCAAAAGTCCATAAAATAAAGGAAATCATGTATTTAAAATAGAAAAAAAGTACGCACCAAAGTAACAGGTTGTCAAAATTTTGATAAAAATTGTGCATTTTAGTCATGCACAATGGTACATCAGTAGCATTAGAAAATTTGCAAACTGCACTACGAGGTAGCGCACGTCTGTAGATCCTCCAATGTAGCTGAGAACGCACGAGAGTTTGAACAGGACGCAAGCTCTTGATTTATGTTTAGTACTAAAAAAATACAACCAGTAACTGCAATAAGAAATACTTTGTTCTAGGAAAAGTGATTTTAAATGCATTCAAACCTTTCACATGCTAGACAGAGCCTGGCCGTAGGTATATGATCAACACTATTTTTGATATATTTCAAAAAATTTGTGCTCTGGTTTTGGGTAAAGAGTACTTGTAGTTGAAAACATATTTATAAGAATATTTAAATTTAACTTAATAAAACTTATTGACAACCAGAAAATCAACTAAGTAAAAAATATACGAGACAAAAATGCATGACATGTTAAATGATCGTTATTTTATTGCAGAATAGGAGTAACTTGATTGAAAAACTTTTTATAAGCTTTCAGAAATTTCCAGAAACACATGTAATGTAAACGAACTACGATTGACTCAATCATTACTTCTCCAGATGTTGAAGATGAATACCTAGTGAATACAATGCCGATAGTCAAAGAAATTTCCGAACCTATCTGAAAGTAAATAGCTGCATTCATCATGAAAGGTTAACCTATTAGTAAATTAATGAACGTGTTATGGTTCCATACTCAATTGTTGGGGCAATAGTTCGGAAGCATCGAGAGACAAGGGCAATCTCCAATGGTGTAGGGAAACTCCCCATCAATAATGGAAAATTAATAATTTCATGCATAGGCAGATACTGGAGCAGAAACTGCTTCCCAGCGCAAGAGAATTCTAAGGTTGGCGCAAATGGACCGTTCAACAAGACAATGATCCCAAACACACCTCGAAATTAACAAAAAAATGGTTCGCAAATAAAATAAGAAAATAAGCGCCCATCTGTGGCCTAGACAATCGCCTGACATCAATCCCTTTGAAAATTTGGGACGAATATTCAAAACTGCTGTAAACAGAAGGAGTCCAAAGAACCTTGTTGATTTGAAGCTCATCTGCATTCAAGAACGGAAGAAGATACCACAAACAGCGTCAAAAGTTAGTTTTCAGTTACAATAATCCTCTCCATGCTGTTATTGCAGGTATGGGTCCCACTTCTTAATACATCTTTTAGTTTTGACCAAACGCATTTGTCCTATACATTTTTTTGCTCAGTGGATTTTCTGCTGGCCAATAAATTTAGTTCTGTTTAAAAATCCTAGTAAGTAAATGTTCTCTAAGCTACTTGTATTCTTTACTCCAAACCAGAGTTCGAGGTTTTCAAAATACATCAAAAATAGAGTTATGCAAATACTTTCGTCAAGGCACTCTATGCACCCTTCGCAAACGAAACTATGAACTTACAGTGGTAGGACAGAAGTAAAGGCACGTCGAGATTTCATTTTTCATTAAATATCTAGCTAGCCAACAGTCGTCCTGCTCACACAGGACATGCAATTTATGATGCAGAGTAATATTAAATAATATTTCTCTTTTTACAAGTGTAAGGTCTCATACGCACATAAAACACGTGTGGTATAGAACAAACGTATTCAACAAAAACAGTCCCTACTTTTAATATTTAGTTGCGTTTTCATCTCGAAACATCTAAAATGTCCTACAAAAAGTTAACATACGATACGAACACAAAAAAATCCGTCATGTAAAAGTTGTTTTCCAGAAATGGTTTAATATTTCCGTCGCAAGCAATTTACGACTTTAGTGTACAAGATACTGCTTCTCGCATAGTCCTATACTTTGTTTTACAAGTTCAGTTTGCTAACTAGAATTTGTGTTCTATTGAAGTTATAAATATGTCGGCTTCCTTTACGTTCAATAAAACATGTATTTCAAGGAGAGCAATTATTTATGTCACCATGCGTATTACATATTTTCTCTGCATTTTGTCACCATTAAGCGTTGAATGAAGGCAGGACGCTCCATGCAGGACATTATTGTTGCATGGATGCATGCAGAGGCATTCACTCATCTTCATGTCCTCTATAGAACTAAACGAGTTTCTTCCTTAGAGACCACAGCAAACACATCGATCTGTGCGTAAAGCATTTGCACCACAAAGTCGATTCAAGAAATTGTACCGTGTAGCTAACTAAGTGCCATGATTGAGGCAACTTGCCTCAGAGTTAGAAGTGACGATTTTCTTGTAAACACTTCTCAGGCATGCATAAGAAAATATCACGGAACAGAGTTCTGAGACGACAATGGCATTAGACTGGAATAGTGTTCAGACTAAAAAATGTTAGGGAAGCTAACCCATCGCGTCAAAGCTGACGGGTTATTAATATTACTAAAAAAAGAATCTTTTTTAATTCCAACACGTTTAACCGTTGGGTTTTCAATGCTTTACAACTATTGGCGTGGTGAGGGATGCGAGGAATGTGTGCTTTGAGCTTCCTTTTCCAAGGGAAGTACTCCCTGGTTACGGGAAATGCCTTGCCTGAGCCGGGATTCGAACCCTGAACGTCCCGGCTGCGATACCATCACGCTTACTAGTACGCCATGGAGCCCACCGTTAATTAACCAGTACGCTCCCATAAGCGACTTCCTGTGGCACCGGATTAGTCAGCCGCGAACTATTGATAAGAAATGCTGAAGAGTATTAACGTCTCTAACTTACAAAAATATTGAGATAAAAAAGTTTTGCTGGCGCTAGATTTTGAGTTTCTAGAATATATTTATAAATGACACGAGAAAATATTGACGTTTCGATGATACCCGATGCCAAAAAAGTATTAATATCTTGATCATACGATTTGTTATTAATTCTTGAGGCCCGAAAAAAAGAGATATTGAAAAACTACGACGATTCTACAATGACACAGGATACAAAAAATTTTTCGCTGTCCATTAGCGTAAGGTTAAATGAGTGAAGTATTGTTAGTTCAACTATCATAATGTCACTTCACACTATTAGGAGCACAGTATAGTGCAGAAAGTGTTTCTGTAAAGTGATTTATTATAAACGAATAGATATGAAATTCCGACAATTTTAGTTCAACCGTTAGCTTTTACCTTGCTATCTCTCTTCATATCTAACCTACTTCATGACTCGGACACTTTTTAATTTTACTAGATACATAATTATAAAATAAACACTATAAACTTTTTTGCGGTTTTGTCAAGACGGTTGCACTGATTTTTCTTGCGAGTGAACCAAGGCTCCAGAAGTTCAAGTTGAAATATTGTGAAGATTATTCAATGCGTCCCATAATTGAGCACAACGGCACCATCACTGACTCCCGGCCCTGCACAGCCAAAGCTGGGGGGGCTGTACAGGGTCGGGAGTCAGGTGTGACGGAACGGCCTTTTACTATTATATTTGGGTTGTTGTTCGTCAAGATTTGAAAGGTCGCTTCATACCTCTCGCA